>JAEKIV010000569.1:0-20646 GCA_016801325.1 Hypholoma fasciculare
CGGATCTCGGCTGATGGGGCCGACGGCATTAGGCCACAGGCCACAGGCCAGCTTAGTAATCCCTGCGGATCCAAACTTCACGAACTGAAGTTGGTATGAAAAGGATCTAAACACAACTGCTTCTCGTAGAAAAATACTGACCGCCAACAAAATTGTATCAGTAGCTGAGGATACATTTTAAAAATATAAAGATTCCAAATGAGAGGCAACTAATAAGCAATGGAACAAAATAGGGCGCATTGAACGGCCCTACTTGTTGTTCCGCTTCCTGCTCTGGTCTCTTGCGAAGAGTGACCTCTCGCAGCCCCTTATCGAGATGCTATGAAAACAGCTGATAAGAACGTATCTCGGATCTACCTTGATCAATCGAAACCTACCAGATTCCCTACTACATCCGTGTATCTTTTTAGTGTAGTAGGATGACAGAGAGCGCGTGCATATTGGTTGAAAGAAAAGACAGATTTCTTCAAGGCGGGTGTTATCTCGGCACTTTCGAGGAGAATACAAAGATCGGTAATCATGACCTGAGCGAGGGTGCTATCTATACGACATTAGGGTGAATGATTATACTGTCAATTCTTTGACTTACTTGTATTGGTTGGTGAATCCCTCGATGGCGGAGTCAATGCCCTCAATAAAATCAGGGCGAAGCGGGTGCTTTTGAACTTGATGTCAATGAAAAGGCTCTCCGCCCGAGCTTTGTCACAGAGAAAGTCCGGCAGTGAAGCGTGGAGGAATTCGACCTGATCTCCGCTGTTACTGATCACAGCAGACAAACCTATCAATGCAGTAGGTATAGTATCCGGTTCCACATTAAGAAGTAGAGCACAGGCCTTCCAGCCATGACCAAACGCGTTGTCCGGACCCCCAGTAATTAATATCCATGCTAGGATATCAATCACAAAGTCTCTTTCTTGCAGTTGAGAAAATATGAACTGATAGAGTGCGTCGACTTCAACAAACGGGTTGAGCCTCTCCGATGGTCGAAGTCCGTGTAGTATCTCAAGTTGTTCAGCGGGATTACGGTTTTCAGCGGATATGAATTTGATGGCGGAAGATGCGTAAATAAATTGACCGGATGACTTGTCCGCGATGCTGTCCACATCGGCTTGGGTGGGCCAGCTTGGTTTGAGGAGACGTCTTAATCCGTGCGTTTCTTTGATTTTGAGCAAGGATTCATGAAGGAACAGACGGATGTCGACGTCTGGTGAATATATGTCATGGAGCTGCTTCTCAAGAAGTATTCGAGCGATATATTTTGATTTGAAAACCGAAGTTAATTGAGGTTCATTCCGGCTTCCAAAGAATGCTACCACGCGAAATCCCTTCGGCCCCATAAATTTGGATATGGTGCGTATGAGATTTGTGCGCTCATCTTTATTGATGCATTCATCCACTCCATCAAATAAGAGGACTAGAATGCCTGGAGATCTGCTTTGTTTTGCCAATTCGAAGAGAGGGTCGAATATGAGTTTTTCGAATTGGGTGTGTAGTGATTTTTTGAAGATCAGGGGATCATCCTCTATCTTTGGAATAAGGATGGCTTTTGATTCAGGAATTTGCTGCATAATCTGGTGTGCGATAGTTGCTACTAGCGGCTTGGTATTGTCGCGAGTGGGATCGGTGCGGCAAAAGAAGAACCGGGCAATAGGGATATCATTCTTGAGGCAGAGTTCCACAATCGATCTTGCGATGGCAGATTTTCCGCCACCGGCTGCGCCGTTCAGCCACAAGATCCATTGGATCCTTGTAGCTTCCAGTGTAATCCATGCCATTATTTCATGCAGAATGGCGATTCGCGTTTTTGGGTGGCATTTGGCTGCGTCGCAAGGCTGGTCTGAGTCGAATGCATGTGTGGATACATGCTCTTGGATATGTTGGAATCCGTCTGATTACACAGATGATTATATTTTTTCTTCACGCTTTACGCTTTGGAACGAACCTGATGCGCTGGAGCATCTATGAATTTGAAAAATGTGTTGGTGTACCAGAGTGGTTTGAGGAACTAGAGTCATGATTGAAAGTGGTTGCACGGTATGAGTTACCGCTGTTTGCTACATGATATACATGTTCTTCCTCGTGCAAACAACGAGGCGGAGAATTTTGGGCGCAATAAGTATCGTTCGTTTCAGGTTTATTGATAGAAAAGCTGATACGAATTCTGGAATCTGAAAGTGACGAATAATCCTACGGTTCGATAAATAATGTCCTTCGACAACTTGAGAGCGGATGCTTATAATTGGGTGGTCGGTAAGAGCTTTGTAACCTGTCGCTTAGACTGTTCAAGACTGTAGCAGAGTCCCCAGCCAATTTTTTGAGAGGAAATGGTCGTTTCAGTACCGCTCCCGCTATTGACTCGACTACTAATAAAATAACGAACACCCGGGTCGGAAACTCCTTTTCGGGTACAAAGGCAATGGAATCGAACTATCAACAGCTGAAAAACGAAAGATATAGATAGCATGTAACGCGACAAAGAGCACCTGATGTACAAGATTCAAACAAGATTATACGCACCCCCACGGTTTGCATCGCGTCATTCAACTGGGAAGTCGCCGTTTCTGCACACTAAGCAATGAGCCGACCATTACAGATGGCATGAGTCAGTCAGCGACGGTGAGGACGGCCCCAAGATAAATGCAAGTCAAGATGTATCACTCATCTTTCAGTTTATTATAGTCCTTTCGATACCGACAATATTGAGGCTGAATTCAAGCTGAATTACAAGTTCCGCAACACATTCGTCTTCGAACAAGTAAAACGCACGCCTGTTCATGTTTGTAGTATTGTAGCTAGACGCTTTAACCTACCATAACACCAGTAAAATTCACGAAGAACGTTGACCATTAATATAACAATTTGCCGAGGATATTGCAGATCATCCAGCTTTCGAAACACGGGCTGACGATCTGATGTATTTCAAAGAAGGCGCATCAGCTGCGCAGAACATCATGTAATCAGATTCTTCTTCCACACTCGCAGTGCGTGAGGCAAATCACCCGGAATATCTGTAATGCGCTTTCCATGGTAAAACCGTACAGGCGACACGAGGTGCGACTTCGTTGCCCACGCGTTCAACCCTGTTCCCAGTGTTCGTGCACCTTCCCTAGTTCTTTGAGAAGCGACGGGGGCACGCGGCCAGTGAACGCCGCGTGAAGTATTATGGACGAGGCGAGACGAAAGGCGTAGTATGCAACACTTGAGGACGCGCAGCGGGAGGCGGGAAGGGTACAGCCGAGCTGGGAATCCAGTTCGACGAAAGAGAGGGAGACGGCGACGACCTAGCATATTGTGCGAGCCAAACAGCATCGTCAAGGAGAGGGCGAAGACAGACATTGACAGAGGGACATGCATAGTGAGGACGGATGAGTGCGGGACGTTCATGGGCGCGTCTGACCCGTCGGCAACCGGACCTTATAACAGCACGCTTCGAGCATCGTTGGTTCATCGAGCACAGCTTCAGTGGTATAGATCATGCGGCAGCGACAAGTCACTGATCAAACAGCGAAATGTTACATGTACATCGCCCCACCATGCCCGTCGTACTCGTACTCGTACTTTTTGGGTCCCAATGGCGGTCATATGCGTCGTTCCGTGTGTAGATGAGACTTTCCTTGAGCTAACCACGTATAAGCACTGCTCCGGAATCGCGTGCATGGGCAGGCTGCTTAAAGGGCCTGCGGCCTGCGGTTCATCTCGTCCACCGTCTTGAGATACATATAGTCCATTAATCAGGGCAGCTGTAGACGACTGAACTGGAGAGGCTTCAAACCATCGGTGACGACACCGGCGGGATGAAAGGCCGATCAAGAGATCCTGGAGCATAGCTGATCGCGCTGGACGAGCTGGAGTCTAGGTCGTGGAGCGCAGAGGTCGGCTGAAAGACCAAGAGAAAAATCCTTGAGAGGTAACTTCGGATCGCGTGAGTTTCGACGGAGCGCGGCGGATTGCTAGATGGCGAATGCGACGTCGGAGAACCTGGAGCGCAAGGCTGCGGCTTCGGATGCGTGCGCAACTGATATAGCTCATGTAGCGACATAAAGCCTGTGGGGTGGAGGTAGGCAGCTGATGGAGCGATCAGCGTCATCAGCGGTGCTTCGAGCGTAAGCATGGGCAGGGCGAGGTCCTAGCTATGCTAATGCGAGAAAGGCACGAAAGGGCAAAGTCGGAGCGTGTTCAGGCAAAGTATTGAAAGGCCAGGTAGCACAAGAACTCGCCTGAGACTAACGAAGCGGTAGACAAAGAGCGTTTCCGAAATCGCAGAGGCCGTCGCGAACGGCGGCGACGGCGGTTCGACCTCGGGGTTTGGGAGCACGCGGTGAGAAGCGCGTGGGGAGATGGCCGGAAGAGCGGGGGAGCACAGGTGGCCGACGAGGATCCACGTAAGATCTTTGAGAACAGTTCTTCCGAGATGAGGTCCGTGAGTAAGGGCGTGGAGGGCGCCGAACAGCCTGAAATGACCGGGTCAGGATGGACGACAGAGGATAGGGGTGGGCGCACCTAGAGCGAGGACAAAAGTATGGCCTTTTACGGCGTGCATGGCGTCGAAAAAGAAATCCATAATATTCTTGGAGGCAGTCGACGACCTTGGCCTCAGTTTTCGGAGCGGTAGGGGCTGCGCATCTTCGTGGTCGACACGCAAGACGTCGTTTGGCTTGCCATCAGTCCCGGATGTTTTTAGCTCGCAGCGTAAGTACGCGGAAATGCAACGGCCATGATTACCTCCCTTCAAGTTCTTGCCTCCGCTCTCCCTCATCCCCTTCCTCGCCCGTTATTCTGCCTGTAACCTGTCGTGTCGCGCTCTACACGCGAGTTCACGATCCGGCGTACCACGGACGCTCCCCTGCGCGCCAATGAGCGCAAGAAGTACATAGACAGGTCGGACTGAGCGGTTCCGCGGATGAGAAGCACCAGGGAACGAAATAGCGGAGATCACCGGTAGGGGCGCGTAGAACTCCAAGAACGTCCAACGGCGTTGAAAGTGTTCGAAGTGTTGATAAGAGAGATGGAAGCGAGAGTGAAAATGGGACGTGCTCAGTTGTGGCAAGTGCGAGCTGCGCAAACGTGAGGCGCTGGTGGTCGGTGTCGGGACTGCAGGAGTCAGTAAGTGAGAAGGCGCGTGGGCACGGGCGCGGAAGGCGATTTCGAGGGAGATATATGCGGGAAAGATCCGCCGGGAAGCCAGCGTACTGGAGACGCCGGGTTTTCAAAGATACAGGAACCATCGCAAGAGCACCACCGGCGATCCAGCTGCGCGGTCTTTCAGCTGCGCGGTCTGAGACGAAGCCTGCAAGAATCAGATAAGCATGTGCGGTGGGGAGTGGTGGGGAAGGACTTACTTTGGAGTGACAAAGTGACAGCGGCGCATGCGAGAGCGGGAGAACGATGACGACGGTGTCTTGGGCCACTGATGTACTTTAGTCTTTGAATGTTGCCAATAGAAAAGGAGTTTCTCGGGCGTAGGACCGGCGCGGGCCACGAGGAATGGATGGTATGGCGTATGCTGGGGGAAGGTGTGGCCCGCAATGCGAAAGGAAGAAGGGCACGGACTTGGAGAGCGTTGGCGCGTGCCAGAGCGAAGCATGGTAGGCATCGTCAGAGGAAGAGTGAGCCGAGGAGGGGGTGGAGAAAGCGTGATTTGGAGAGTTCGTGAGCGGCGGCAGCGCAGGTGATCCAGCGGTGCAGTTTGAATATTTGAACGCTTGTGATGCGCTGTGCGCACGGGAACGAGCGCGGGGGGAGGTGCGGCTGCCTGTGCGGGTCAGCGGGAGTACCAACAGAAAACGGTGAGCGTACCTTGACGACGAGTTTCGTGATTTTCTACTGTTGGAGTAGTCCGCCGCGCCGTCCGTTGATTTTGAGCCCGCACGCCTTGTCGAGAACGAGGATGCAGAGAGCGTCTGGCGGCAGCGAGAGCCGACGGCAGAAGAACGCAAAGTCAAGTGCCTTAGAAAGCGACGACGAAGGCGAATTTTGGCCCGTGCGCGACGAAGGACTGCGGAGACCGACTTTGGAACCTGAGAGGATGAAACCAGCTGGAAGAACATCTAGAACGGCGACGTGGACGAATCAGGTGGTGTGTGTCACATACGAGGGGGATTTAACGATGGTCGATGGCGTCCTGAGCTGATGTCGTCTTTGCACTGTGCGCGCTAGCGGCGACAGAGGCTTCGTCATCGTGGTCGACGAGCAAGACGTCGTGCGAACATAGTGCTGGTGTATTGCTATATTTAGCTCATAGCGTTTGCCCTGCTCTACGCCCAATACGCGGCACCGCAACTTGTCGATGAAATATTCCTCTGTTACATAAACATATTTTTCAAGAAAAATGAGGGATGATATATGATACCACGTCGAGTAGTCGGCGTTCTTCGACACGCGTGTGCCTCTCCTTGATTATCTTCGCTAGCTGTGCGTTCCCCTCTGCGTCTGCCGACACGCATTTAACGTTTAACAATAGCTACGCGTCCGGAGTATTCCTTGGACAATTCCTCTAGCTCAGTGGCTTTAGATGGCTTGCGTGCTCTGGCGTATACAGACGCGTCGGGGTGTGATGCGACAATGCTACTGACGAGGCCGAGTCCTAGTGATATATGGTTGATTCAGGTGATGTACTGGCTCTAGTATACATGTACTTGCCTAGGCCGCTGTTGGATCCCGTAACAAGATATAGGGTCACCGGAGAGGAAGACATTTCTAGTAAATTTATGATTTAGGAGACAGTTGGGAAGGATGAACGCAGTGGCCTAGGTAAATATAAAGCACGATGCGGGGTGCCTGGGCGGTGAGTGGTGTCCGCGTAGGCGGACCAATATCCCTTCAGTACAGACTAATTGCGTCATATCATAACTTCCATAGGTAGCCTCGGGTGCTTCGTGTTTGCGTCATCATTATTTGAAATGTACGACGACGACGGGAGGTGCTCTCTGCCTAACTCGCGCACGTACTTACACAATATTTGAAAATTATTTCTTTGCAATGCATATATCATTCCTCGACAACGCGGTCGACTCGACGTCGGCGCTCCCCATACGCTGCAAATGTACACATTAGGAGGCGCATCTCTGAGCTGCGGAGTCATTGAAGGGCGGAGAGGTGTATGCGCGCGTCATTGAAAGACAGTGTTTATCCTGCCCCGAGTACACTAGTAGTGTGAAAGAAATAAAAGGGAATACTTCGCTCCAACAACAGGGACAGTGCTTCTCTTACAGGCCTATGAAGTTATGTATATCTTGATCATAATCTCTCCAATATAATAAGGTTACCAATGCTTTCTGGTGGCCAAAAGTGTATACAGGGACACAAAAATAATTAAGTAACCGCCACCTGCGGGGGCAATGCTCGCTTCGCCATCCTAGTCGCAAAGTAGTTGTATATCATAGTCATAGGATTTAAGATATTTACTGAAATCTACGACACAATCATGGTGACAAATGACTTAGAGGGGAGGGATTTTGATTGCAGAGTCGTCATACAGAGGGACAGTGAAGTGCATATATTTGATGATTGCAGAAAGGAATGTGATTCGTGAATTGTAATTAGCCCCAATTGTACTCGTTCATCTCCTTCTCTGATTGCTGACGTTCGCGCTCGATTTTCAGCTGCCTTGTCCGCGTTGGTCATAGCACACAAGCGACACGTTGAGATTTCTTGATAAGAATACCATCATTGAGAAGTACGAGGGACGACTGTTGTGAACAAAGCATACTGAACTGCTCAACCAATATTTGCTTAATGATTCTAATAGTCCATGGGAGGCATGAGGGATGGGTGTGGATGCAGAGACGCTGACGCGTCATTGCCTGATATGCATTTACATACCGACGCAGACCGACGCGACGCGCCGAACGCGTCAGCAGGGACTCACACCTCGCTTCCCCCTCCACAATAGACATGCAAGTGCTTCAGATTCTGTAGTAGATACTGAAAATGAGTCTATAAAGACCATAAGCAGAGACTCAGAAAAGCAGGCACGAGACGATCCGTACCTGTAACTGGCATCATTGCGAATGGTAAGTGCAATAATGCAGCAAGAACTTGGCAAGAACAGCTCAAATCCACAATTTTTTTGATAAATTGGAAGGATACAGTCTGAACTACCTCCCCATCGAGTGCTACACGGAATGAGCAAGCACAGACTACGCTAGAGGGCCAACAGTAACGAAACGGCCGATTTTCGCCAAAATTTGGTTGCGGAAAGTTTGGCTTTGTTTGTTGCCTGGTTCCACCCTTAGCCGAAGATTGCTCGCTTCGCTCGCAATTACATTGATATGAAAAAATATATAGAGAAAGATTGACAGCATGTAGAGTAGGTAGAATAGAGTCATAAGGAGAAATAGATTGAGTACTCAGAAACAAGGAAGGGGAGTGCTAGATGAATACTGCCTGTTTCGTAGTTATCACAAGCTAGAGTGCTGCCTGGCACATTTCTGCATTCCAAATTCGAACCGTGCCATCATCCGAACCCGAGATAACACGCTTAGAATCAGGCGAGAATGCAACAGAGTTAACATACCCTGAGTGTCCTCGCAACGGTTCGCCAACCTGGCTCCCCGTTGCCACATCCCAGATGCGCACCGTCGTGTCACGTGAGCCCGAGACAACGTGCCGGCCATCTGGCGAGAATGCAACGGACAATACATAAGCTTTGTGTCCTTGGAATTGCTCACCGACCTGCTTCCACGTCTCTGTGTCCCAGATCCGAATGGTCGTGTCAAACGAGCCCGAGACAATGTACTTCCCATGAGGGGAGAATGCAACAGACACGACAGAGTCCGTGTGTCCTGTGAACGCCTCTCCGATCTGAGCACCCGTCTGCAGATCCCATAGCCGAATTGTGCGGTCCATTGAGCCCGAGACAGCGCATGTACCATCCAGTGAGAATGCTACAGAGCAGATCCAGTCCGTGTGTCCATGGAGCATGTTTGCAAACCAAGTCTGCTTTCCCGTCTCACAATTCCACATCCGCAAAGTCCTGTCACCCATGCCCAAGATGACGCGCGTGCCGTCCAGCGAGATTGCTACGGAAAAGGCGCCGCTTTGGCCTACGTCTCTTTCAAACGGCTTGCCAATCTGCATCCCCGTCGCAGAATCCCAAAACATGATCATGCCATCACCGGACGCCGAGACTATGCGCTTGCCATCGGATGAGAATACAACAGAGTGGACATAATATCTGTGTCCTCGAAGTGGCCCTCCGACCTGAGCACCTGTTTCTGCGTTCCAGATGCGAACTGTTTTGTCCCACGAGCCTGAGGCTATTTTTTGCCCGTTGGGCGAGAATGCAACAGATGTGAATCCTGCTGAGTCTCCATGTAATACTTGATTTATTTTCGGAACTATATACAACATCAGAATTAGCCCTTTGAAAGTGGAGGCAAGCGTTTTAACCCACAATATGTACACCGTGATAAATATACCCCAACAGCGTATTGGTAGTTAGTAGGGTCATCACCAGTGGGAAGGGCCAGTATCAGAGAATGAATTTCCGTATAATAGGCTATCTTCAGCGCAATGGAACTCTTCTGCAGGATTTCCGTAGCAAGGTTGAGGAGCAACCACTTCTTCTTGATGGCGTAGTCGGTATCTTTCAGCGCCTCAATCACTGCTTTGTACAAACTTTCACAGACTGCGTGGCGCGGATAAACATCAGGTTCAGCTGTTAAAAGCAAGCTCGCATGAGCTCTAGGAAAATCGTACGTAAGAGAGCTTGCATACACATCGATGCAAATTCATGCAAATTATTCAATAGATTATAATCCAGAGAGTCGACAAATCTTCGCACAAGATCATTCACATAGTGATGCATGTCTTCTTTGAACTGTTTACGGCGGCCTGTATGATTTTTTAGCATAATGGTGAGGTCGGTGATTGCTCCTTGTGGGCCTTACGTTCTGCTTTATCTTTGTCTTATCATGCATTAATTAACTGGTTGAACAAACGACAAAATAAATGAATAAAAATTATGCACCATTGATAACATTCACGTCTGGGTTGTTCCGCAGTAGGCTACCGCTCGCAGGCAAATGGCCAGCTTGTTTATATTTGAAGAATAAATGAACCAGTCAAGCAAAAGACGTGGACGAGTGACTTACTATCCCTATTTGCATCGCTGAATGCAGATTGAGACCGATCTCTGTTTGCTCCGTGGCTATGTAGGAAAGTCGAGGGAGTAGACATTCTTTGATACCGTGAGATCGTCGCGACGCAACCTACGCAGTATATGAAACCCCACCGTGGGAGTTCCTACTAGCAATTTTAGAATAGGCACAATTGAAAGGCAGTACGCGTATGGGTAAGAATAAGCAGCACAGCCGTCTACAAGAACTATATCTTATATGTGTGCCAGAAACGGCGTCCGGAAGCGGAATGTGTACATTGGGGACTGAATTGAAGTGTCATGCAACCTATTAACACTGGAATACAAATACTGTGCGTCTTGATCGGCTGGAATTGAGCCTTTGCTGCGCCTGACGCTTGCGGCACGAACTACAATTTATATCACAGCAGTAGATTCAGATATTCTGTGTCGGAAAAATCATTTTTTCAATATGTGAAGAGATATGGTTGTATATGGCCCCGTCAGCCCATCAGCTCAAGGGCCGCCATATCAACCGAAGAAGCTTCCTTTTGAACCATACAGAGTCTGATTAGGCATGACACCCGTATGAGGGTATATCAGTACGTACAAGGGAATGCCGTGGAATATGAGTGTTGATAGACCCTTCAACCAATGCTTTGAAAAACATTACCCAGTGCTGTTGCACTGCTTTCTTTGCTGCTACCAGTACTTCATTTAACGTAGACTTTATTCTAGTATTCTAACGTAGTGAATCCATTGACTGAGAAAGATTATTGCTACTCATCGCATTTGAACAGTCCACCTTACGAGGTGTCGTACTTCGCTTGAACGCGCTTTCCGACTACACTATGCAGACTTAAAAATAATTTGAACTAGGCTCGTTGTCAAGGTAAAAATCAATGTGCATATCCTCAATTATACGGTCTGATACCTCTGAAATATCCATATGTTCTCTAATGCCAGTCTGATTACACCCAACAAAGGTATATATTTGTCCCCGCGCTGAGTTATAATACCTGATTTCTGTTGATTGCCAATATGGCGACGCAACATGAGTTTATCATGGCCTGATTTGTGGAAATCATGTTTACCACGACACCATATCAGAGCCGCCAGGACCGCCAGGCCTGATATGCTAAAGGAGAATTTTGCGACATGGGAATCACCTATGTACGGCTGTCTTTCGGCTTTACTCGCCTCTGATGCAAGACCTAGGTATATCACTGATATCACTGCCTGTAAACGCTCTGCGGCATGATCCCCTGATACTTTACAAGGCGCCTTGCATACCACACTGAAGGATCTAATTTAGTAACGCAAATGCTCATTGCTTATAATAAGATATCTATGAGGAAAAGAACTATTCTCATCCAGTGTCTATCAGGCCACACCGCACTCACCCCACAAGTACGCGCTGCACCCATTGGCGGTGGGGACGTTGCAGAACCGCGACGGTACAGAGTACGTCGCGGACGCCAGAAACGAAGATTTGATTTGATCATGCCGCCCACGTACAGCGTCGCTCTCATACATACCCCACAAAGCGGCGGAAAGCACCGTGGATTCGACGTTTCTTGCGCGAAGGGCGCGAGGAAGGGGCATAAGAACGTGCAATGGAAAGCTGTATGGTAACGTACGCTAGCGAGCGAGAGCAACGCCACGCGGACATGAGCGTACATACCTTCAGCGGAGAAAGTCGCGCGGGCTCGCTTCCAGTGCTGTACTTATTCATCAACGCAAGCGCGCACTGCACGCTATGAAGACTCCGCGGCTGTCTCCTGCATCGAGGATCGAGCTGCACGGGGGTTACTACTAACAGCGTCGGCCGATCGCTGTGGTCTAGAGGAGAATGCTGGAGAATGTGATGTGTAACACCACGAAATGCGGGCCAGCGGATTGGGGTGCGTGCGTGCGTGGACTGAGGTAATAGCGGCGCTGATCGCACGGGCATCAGGGAACTAGGGCCGACGGAGAGTGTCGGTGCGAGACCGGCGTAGTCTGCGGTGCTGAGCGCATGTGCACTGGCGGTGGAGTGACGTAGGTGCGGGGTGGGAACTTGCAAGCGCAGGTGAGAGGCGAGAGCCATGCAAAAGAGAGGCGAGAGCCATGCATAAAAAAGAAAGAAGGCGCCGGAAGGAGCAGTGGACGCGCAGTAGAGTAGAGGAAAGTATCAAAAAGAGAACGCCGGCGGCGGAAGGGCGCGCCGGGAAAGCGGCGGCGGCGGCGGCGGAGAGAGTGAAGCGTCTCCAAGAATGCGGGGAGCGGCGGTTGGAGTTCGTTCGTTCATCTGCGGGGCTCAGACGCGTGAGGGCGCGAAGCGGAGCCCGGGTGGGCGCGGAGGGCGGCGTGTAGGTCTGCATGTACGCATTCGTTCGGGTGAGCGGGCGGAACAAGGGGCAGCGATGAACGTACCGAGAACGTAAGGGGGTATCTGCATAGGCAAGGCGGTCCTAGAGCTTCATGCAGGCGACGACGCGCCCTACTTCCGCTCACGGAAGAACGAGGCGTGGCGTGGCGCGGCGCGCTCGGATGTCTGACTACCTCACCGAGCTCTGATCCCAGACGCACAGCGCGCAAATTCGGCCGGCGGAGCGCTCTATTAGAATTTAACGGGGGCTACGACAGACAAATATCAAACAAGGCAATCAACATCGTCAGAGGACACGCGCGCGACGTCGACCAACCCGGTCGGCGGTTGGTTCGCCACGGCACGGGCGTCACGAGAAAAAAAAAGAAAACTCAAAAATCGCCCGCAGGGCCAGTGGCAGCTGCTTCCCATGCGTATTTGGATTTGCGGCCCTTGTTTTTTGCCCTATAGGAATAAAAATCGATCGACGCGCACTGGCACATCGTGCGACTCTTGCATGAGCGGAAGCGGAAGAGGAGGCGAGTGTGCGGAAGGAGAAGACAGAAAGTATGCAGAGTGCAGTCAACATTTGCGGTACGAAGGGAGACGAAAGATAGGCGAACGACGGCGTGGAAGACACACTGTATGTGGGCCGGCCTGTCCGAGCCAGAAAAGTGACGGAGAAAGCGACAGTGGGCGCACATTCATCGGAGATAAGTTGTCGATAATACCAATGCAGTACTGGGTCTGAACTTATTCAATAGCGCTAGGGTGCACCCACCGCGCGTGAGGACGGCGCGCGGGTGTCTTTCGACATGGAGATTGTGAGCGGCTGCGTGACGTCAGCGGAGCGCCGTTGGGCGCCGGAGATCGAGAGGCAGGCGGAAGCGGGACGTCGTGCAGAGCGAGGCTGGCGGCGCCGGGTGCGCGGTTGGGATAGCTGGGTGACTGAGATTGTGCGCGGCTGCGTGACGTCAGCGGCACGCCGTTGGGCGGACATCGCGAGGCGGAAGCGGGACGTTGTGCAGAGCGAGGCTGGCGGCGTCGGGTGCGTGCGCGGTTGGGATAGCGGGCTCAGGCCTTCAGCTTCAGGGATGACTGCGCCGTGGAAGGGGCCCGGGTGCCGGCGGCTGCGGCTGCGGCTGCGGAGCGCCGTTGGGCGCCGGAGATCACGATGCGGAAGTGGGACGTTGTGCAGAGCGAGGCTGGCGGCGCGGGGTGCGCACTGCGTGCGCGGTTGGGACGGCGGGGTGGCGCGGCGGCGTGCGGGGGCTCAGGGAAGAAAGAGTGGGTCGAGGAAGGCGTGACGCATGACGCCGCAGGGAGGCCAGCGGCGTTCGCGGCGCCGAGAGCACATGCGCTGGTGGTGGAGTGACGGAGAAGAAGAAGCAGAGGCAGAGGGTCGGGAGCCAGTGCGCAGATGGGAGGGGGGGACGGTACGCGCCAGAGCAAAGCGAGGGAATATCTTTGATTCGAAAGACCCCGCGGAAAAGAAAGCGCCGCGGCAGCGAGTTCACGAAGGTGGCAGGAGGGATCGTCACGGGCGGCAGGGGTGGTAGCGGCGGCGGTTCATCCCAGCTTGGCCGTTGTCGGTGCCGGTGAACACTGAAGGGCGCGTGCGTGCGGGGGACAGGCGTGCGTGGGAATAGAGGGTGGCCTGAGTGGCTGTACGGGAAGCGACGCGTAGCAGCAAGCGGACCAGGAGCGAGGGAGGCAGGCCTGCGCGCCTGGCGGGGGCAGAGCTTGCAGTGCCGATGTCGATGAGGGGCTGCAGCGACGAGCAGCGCCCCTGGATGGCGAAGGCGCCGTGGAATGTAATGCCGGGGGGGACCGGGGCGCGTGAGCGCTACGTGGAGTCAGTAGTTCAGCGGGGCGTACGTTGGCGGGGACAGCCTGGCTCGCCTACCCAATCCAATTTGGGCATTATCATCGTGGGCGGCGCGTCGGGGGTGCGGCGTGTCCAACAAGAAAGAGAGAGCATCGCGCCAATGGAGCGGTGGGCTGCCAGTGTCCTCTGGGTGCTGCGGCCGTCAGACCGATAGCGGTATGGGTATGGGGGGCGAAAGAAGCGCTCGTCGACAATCGTGGTCGACCAGCAAGACGGCGTGCGAACGTCGTGGGCAGCCATCAACCAAGATCTATTTTTATCTCAGTCCCCGTAAAAACTCGAGTCCGTGCATGAGTATCGACTTAATCCTCCGATCTGGATATGGGTGGGCTGTATACGAGCGCACGCGTAGAGGGTGTATAAGTGAGCGACACGCGGAAACGAAATGATCTAAAAATAGAGTTATGTACGTGATTATGGCAGTAATATGGCTGCTCGCGCCGTTCTCACGACGACATCGTCTTCGTCAACCACGATGAACGCCGAGCCTGCTTCGCCCCACCCTGTTCGCGGTCGCAGCCTAACGAAGACACTGGCCATCGATCATCGCCAGCTCTTTCTTTTGTGTGAAATACACCGACGATGCTTTTGGACTAGGTAGCGTTAGCCCACCCCGCCTCCTCTGTCGCCCTGAATTGATCCTCGTAGTTCAACGTTCAGCGTTCGGTGTGCCCTCGCTAATATTATGCGAACCGCCTTCATGAGTTGTAGCCTTCGTTCTCCAACTGTAGTACTACCCTGACACCGCCCACCGCTGCGGAATCTCCTCTCTGTCGCGATCCATCACTGCCGCCACCATACGCTCGGGCTACCTACCTCCCTCACTCTTCGATCTCGCACGAATCCGCCACGCCAAATCCCAGCTCCGCCATACTTTCGTCCCGACTCCTCATTTCACCGCTGATCAACACCACCGTCGACGTCTTTGTTCGTGTTCTCTGAGCTCTGAGCACGTAGTACATCCGCCACCCATCGCCATTTTCCGGCTGAGGAACTGAACGTCTACGTCTCCCTGCCCCGGCTCATGAGTCATCGCCCTGTTTCGAATCTACGTACTTATATCATTGGCCGCGGATGTTGGGTGAGTTTAGGGTTATATATGCACCTCTCGTCTCGTTCCCACTGACGTACATGGCAGGTTTGTTGAGATCGGATAAATGATCGCACCACCTCGTACGATGAGTTAGTTCTACTACAGTCGATGTCGTTCCAGGCGCATTTATTGACCCACCCGTCTAGATCGCTAGCTGGCCCCCGCAGGACCCACGCGTTGGTCCACCTCGCGCATGTCTCCAACGTCATCGCCCCAGGCTAGCTCCTCGAATGCATCAGCGCGCCATCGCTACTGCCACGACTCTATCCGATCCCGTGTCCCCATGTGCCGCTCCTCGATCCAGGATGCGGGCAGGCGTCGCCTGTCCGACGTTCCTCTGCTGACTGCTATACGTCGCGCATCTCCCACCGGAAACCCGTATACGCCTGCCTCTGCCTATATCCTTTCTATTCTTCTCTGTGACCTCGAGCGCACCACAAGCCACAAAGCACCCAATGGCGCCTCCAGCGACGATGAGCGTTGCGCTCAGTGTCCCTGCGCGAACACATCGTGAAAGGCCGTACGACGCGGCAGGCATGGTGGGTGGGCTGGCGCCGGCTCCTCGCGCGCGAGCAGTGCACGTATGCGCCGCGTGCGTCTGCGATCTCACGTATGATGTTAGAAACACCGATGCGTATGCGTATGCTTATCCGTGTCGCGTTAAATTGAACCTTTTTTTCCGGCTGTGGGCGTAGTGGGACAGGGATAGCACGTTCGCAGAGTGCTGGTGATCACGCGAGACGGTATTGGGCAGATCAACGCCGAGATATCTGATGCGCTGTACGCTCAGAGAGCGGCGTCGGTGCATGTACCTGACGTGTGAGTTGATTTTATTCATCCAGTATGAAGCTCGGCTACTTATAAACTACAAATAGAGAAGCTACTGATCACCGGCCCTGTTTCCCCGAGGTCGTCTTCGACCACCACGCCGACCACCACGTCGGCCACGATGACCCGCCAGTGGCGACGTGGGAAGCACGTCGCCCAGGGCGCCGTTGCAGTCGTTCTTCAACGTCGTACAACATTGGCCACTCACTTTATCGCTCTAGGTGTGTCCGTTCCCGCTCTCCATCGCACAAGCTGATCCAACCCTGCGCCACCTTCAGTGCGCTGTTTTCACGATGGAGCCTTGCCACGAATTCCCTGGGATATCTGCATTGGCGCCTGTGCCCGTTCCCCTTCTCTACCCGTGGTATCGTCTCTAGCGCGGCCGCCGCCGCCTACGACGATATCTACGCGCCCAGCGACTTCAGACGCCCGTCCGCTTGGCTGCGGCTTCTCCTTATCCGCGGAACTGGGTGAGTCTGACCTGTATACGTACTTTAAATTCTTGCGCTTCCTGACGCGCGCCTCGTAGGCTGTGCTATTTTAGACTCCTAAATCCCAACTCGGTGTGCAAATCGATCGCAATGACGGATTCGCCGGACGCCGTAAGAACAACGTCGATGGCGACATCGTGGGCGATGTCGATGAGGCGCTGAAGGTATGCAATAGCTCCAAACAACAGCATCATTGTCTGATGCACATGCACGTTATATTCGTCCTATCGATACACGGTGCCACTGTGATTGCACTGCACTGTCAGCCACTGTTTCAAGGGCATGCACCTGCGCTTCCCAATGCGCTTCACATAATACATATGGCGTCACGATCAGAAATTCAAGGGAGGCGAAAGGTGTGTGCGTGAGATATGTGCGGCCTTCTCTAGTGGAGGCGGTGGCGCCTGTAATCCAACAGGGCAATAGTGAGGATCACTGAGTGCGGAAACACCGCGTGCTCATAAGGGGCGCTGGCTGGCTGGTGGGCGCACTCCAGCCTAACGGATGACTGATGATGAGTAGTACAGGCACACAATGTTTGTTTCCGTCTCGAACTTTCTTTTCAAAAAAAAATTGAGTATTTGGTGAAATCAGAATCATCAGTACAGCATAATGAAATCTTCGATATATGAAAGTCTACGACAAAATTGCGGCACAGCCGAAGGGCAGTCGCAGTAGATCACCGGAATATCCACTGCGGTGAAATATGTACATATGACTGGAACTGCGGCTTGATCCATTACTCGTCGGCGCCGCTATGCGGTACGACGGGAAGGGACGAAGAACTTTTTCTTTACAAACAAGTATCAACCGTGAGTTTCATGCCTACGACATCAGCTTGTACGATGCTCTGTATTGCAGGAGTTGGCGTACGCCATTAGCGGAGAAATATTCTGCCCTCCTCGTGTTCCTCATATACACTATAAATATATATAGGTGGCCGTCATCCTCGTGCTGAGAAATATTGCCCCTTCTCGCGCGCTAACGCAGCCTGAATCCCATAAGGCAATCAATTCCCTGACATTTCGCGCTAAGACATGTATATCGTACATCTAAAAATGAATACATCTACGATGGGCGGCGTTATCTCGCAGCCGTTATGATGCTTGGACGCACGTACCACACAAATACTCCGTTTGCTTTTCTCAACATGGCCGTCTTCACCATATTAATCTGGTGCTGCAGGACGACGGGGGACCACGCAATTCATGTACACAGCACGCAGAGAGAAGAACGTCGTTGTGGGCACTTGATGACAGAAGTCAGAAAGCGTGTGTCTGCGACGGCTACGCGGGAACGGCATGAGGGTGTGCTATGCATAGTACGTCCAACGGATGAATGAATATGCTGTGTCATTGTAGTGCACGCTGCTGTTTTCTGATGAGGCGTGTTGACAGACAGAATTTAATTCGAGTCGGTGGACGACCTATGCATGCGTGAACTAAGAATAGCAAGTTGAAGTGATGGGGGGATGATGCGCGGTTGGCCCGTCGCTTTCATTATTATCGCACACCTTACTGTCTATGCTTGTCCACAACTACGACTGGAATTAGTTTGTCTTTATCACAATGGAAGACAATTTTGAGCAGCCTGCTGCATATGGGTGCCCGTTAGCACTTTTATTATCCGCACATAGATAACTCACTTTTAGAGATATAATTATGATATTTTTTATGCCGCACATATAGAGTAAGACCCGCACATATATAACTCACGCCACACAGATAACTTTTCAGGCCGCACATATAACTTTTGGCGCCGCACATATAACTTTCGCCGCACACATATAACTTTTAGCCGCACAATAGAACTTTTGCCGCATATATAGAACTTTTCACCTCAATTATAGAACTTTTCACTTCATAATTTGAATTTAAATAACTATTTGTAAAGCCGCAGAGATAGATCCCAAACAGAATTTACATGCTCTCCAGTGCAATTTTTTACCAGGAACTCGGCATCGCCGGCAGATCCGGCGATCACGGCTGCCCGGCCATTATAGCGCTTGTACAGCGCATGCTCTCAGGTCCATTGCTAATTCATGCCGTAGCTCTAGCTATGGGAACCAGTATTATCTGATCTTCTGCAGAAACACTACACTGCCATATCTTGTATTATTGAAGCAGAATATCCGAGGAAGTTCTGCAGCTCGGTACGGCCCTACGCGGCGAACATACGGCGCTAAACGCGCTGCTAAGCAAGTCTGGAAGCACCACCAGGTCGACAGGGGACAGATGTGATCCAAGGCGGGCTGCAACAAAACCACTGGATCGTACACAGTGTACCACACCTCCCATCTGTATTGTACGCGCTACATACTAACTATAACAATTGACAACACTATGAGCACTCGCTGACATCATACATGCCACGCTGCGCCATGAGCCGCTGCACGCGCCGTCATTCACCTGTGCCGTCGAGATGGAGGCAGACGGCCGCTCCGCCAGCAGATCAGTGTACTTGATATTCACCCGGTGATACTCTCTCGCTGTTGTCCGATTACAGTGTTCACGGATAAACCGCGGGACGCACTGCGCACACGGGGAGCGCTTAGCGGAGTCTGGGCGCGCTGTGCGCACAAGGAGCTCCGCCTCAAAAACAATGCCTCGCGTGCATGACAGCTCACATGAACTACCCCTCCATTAGTCATGAAAGGCTCCATACGCCAGCGCCTGTGCGCGGAGGATCTCCCACTGGAGGAATGCGTCATTATCAGTGGTGGGGCGCTGAGCACGCGGGTGATGTGTATCTGCAATGCGCGTTCGTGCGTGGAGGACCTCGCTTGCATTGGGGTCCGTTAGTAATGCCTGGGAAGGCGAACAAATGTATCCTCCGTATGCACCACCACCTGGTGACCTCACGCCATTACCCAGGACGACGTGCTTCTGTGCGGAGGAGCGCGTCAATTCGGGGCGCGACTGTCGTCGGCGGTTGTCCTCCCATTAATAGACAGGTCCGATCTCTTTGTGCACGCAGTCTAGGCGAACGAAGGGGACTATCCGTTCCGCGCACGGTGCGTACTATGCGGCGCCCGGCAGTGAGAGTCGGACATGGGAGGTGGGGGGGCTCAGAGTCCGGCGAGGAGGAGTTAGACAGGGACTGTGAGGGAGAGGACGAGCGTATGGGCGGTGATGGTGCGGCGGTGCGACGGTGGGAGGCGGGATAGGCACGGGTAGAAACGAGGCTTGGAAGCGTGCCAAGCGGCACGGGTGGGTGCGTAAGCAGGTGGCGGGACGTGCGTGTGTGCCACTGGAAAACGAGAATTGTGCGCAAGCGCGCGTCGACTGCGAGGCGGAACCAAAAAGACAGCGTAACTAGTGCAGGGAGAGCGATGCACGTACGCTGGAAGGGAACGGGATGACGTCGCTGATGACCTATTGAGACGAATATCTCGACGGGCCGCGGCCGTGTTGCCGTTGCGAAGGTGCCGTGATCGCCGGATCCGCCGGAATGCCGAGTCCCACGTCAGAAATCGCACTTCAGACCATGTAAAATCCATTTAAGATCTATCTGTGCGGCCTTACAGTAGTTATTTCAATTTAAAATATAAAGTCAAAAGTTATATATGTGCGGGGAAAAGTTATATATTTTCAGCAGAAAGCCATATGTGTACAGCGAAGAGTTATATGTGCGGCGCCAAAAGTTATATGTGCGGCCTGAAAAGCTATATGTGCGGGACAAGTTATATATGTGCGGCTCTCGCTCTATATGTGCGGCATCAAAAATATCATAATTATATCTCTAACAGTGTGTTATCTATGTGCGGATAATAAAAGTGCGAACGGGCACCCATAGCTGCAAAGTATGGTGGTCCGTTTGCACAAAAAATAATCCCACATACATATAGACAAAATTGAAACTTATATAAAGAAATAGGAAAATATAATACAGTTTTTGCCCCTACATATATTTAATTTC
>JAEKIV010000570.1:0-39946 GCA_016801325.1 Hypholoma fasciculare
TCAGTAAGTGGTCAGATGACCTAATGTCCGTTCTAAGTATTTTCCGTCAAGTGCCAGAATGTGCTACCTGATTCCAACAGACGCTACTGCTCCAAAACATCGGCTTCAGCGCCAATCAAAGACACCACGCCCATTTTATGAGGAACCGGTGAGTACTCGTTGATGTCGCGAACTAAACATTCATACGCTGACATCAGAGCCCAAGCGCGACACGTTAACACTCAGACTCCGTAATCAGCTACGAGAGGAATTCCAGAATCGAGAGATAATCTTTATGAATAACCACAGCCAAGCTTTGGCGGAAGATAGGCACAAGATGGAGGAACAGATCAGGAAGTATCAAGAACAAGCAGCTCTAGTTGCCCAGAAATCGAACAGCGACGCCGAGGCTGCGATTCAGAAGATAAAAGCAGAGGCTGGACAGCTCATTGAGGAGGTGAGAACGAATACGAACAACGAGGCAAAGAAGAGAGAACAGCAGCTTCTTGAAAAGCTTCGCGGAATGGAAGAGGATATGGACGCCGTTCGTAGGGCATCAAGCGATTCCGCAGAAGCCCTTCGCAAGGCCCATGCAGAAGTAAGGCAGACACGGCTGGAGGCAGAAGAAGCGAGGGCTGAGGCAGAAACAATGCGATCGAAATTGATGAAGACAATTGTTGGACACGGACCGAGGAGGGTAAGTGCTGCTTGTCTGGAAGGACTCGTGCTGATACGGCCGATCAGGATCAAGAATACAGGGACGAATCTAGCGGGAAGAAGAGCGCGGTTATCATACAAGCAGAACTGAGCGATACAGAGGACGAAACTGCAATGCACCTCGCAGCGGCAGTGGTTTCCTCTCAGGTTGGTCTCTTCCGGTGCACACACTTTATTGTAGAGCTTTCGCTTAGCCGTCCATTAGATTCAAGAAGCGCCGTCCCTTCCACTATCTGCTCAGGTTGATCTTTTTATTGCAACAACATATCGCAGCTAATATAGGCTATTGATCAGCCTCGCAGTATCAGAGATGAAGACGATGACATGGGTATGAAGCGCTCTTCATCTCAGGTTAGCCTATGTGGGCTCATGAAGTGAATGTTGACTGACTTAATATAATGTCCCAAATTCTTGCTATCGGGCAATATCTCCTCCGCTTCCACCTTCTTCTCAGGTTGATCTTGAAAGTCTTTATCAAAGAGCGCCGTAGCTAATTGGTCTCATAGGCTCCGTTTTGCGAGTCTCGCGGTGGTAGAGACGAAGATGATGATATGGGCCTGGTAACCCCTTTGTCTCAGGTCGGCCTACGTTTTCTATACAGTGAACGCAAAGTGAACGTCATCTGATTTGATGCTAGGCTCCAATTCTTCAAGAGCAGACAATGTCCCTTCCACCGTCTTCACAGGTTATTCTTTATTTCCCAAAGAGTTTATCTGATAAACTGACCTTATAGGCTCCGTTTTGGCAGTCTCGCGGAGGTGGAAATGAAGTTGATGAAATGGGCCTGATGCCTTCTTCTATTCAGGTTGGCCCATACTGCTGCTGAAGTGACAGTTGTCGGATATTGATGTTACGCTCCTCGGCAGCACGTAATACCCCCTCTACCATCTGTTCAGGTCAATCCATCTTTACCGAAATGTTCGTCCTAGCTAACTTGTCCCGCTTCGACAGTCTCGACGTGGTAGAGGTGAAAATGAGAGATTGGGCCCGGCGCCCACTCTATCTCAGGTCAGCCCTTCTTGGTGATGAAATGTATGGCGTTGGGATTTAATGTTAGGTTACGTCCCCTCTGCAGCACACATACACCCAAGGTAGAGGCGGAGTGGGTCATGTACCAGTTTCTCAGGTAGCGTGCCCTTGGTCGTATGTAGACGCTTGTATGGCTAATAATTCATTAGGTTCCGCGTCCTCAGCGGCACTCACGGCCCCGAGGTGGAGGCGGCGAAAGAGTTGACATACGCATAGGGGATGGTAACCTCGGCAACAATGAAAGCAGAAACTGGAGGCAAACAAACAATAGACACAAAGAATGGAATTCAGCCCTCGAAGGACCTAGCAACCCTCGCACATCAGGGGCCGACAAAGATGAAGATGCCCAAAGCGAGGTGGAAGATGAGCACAACATTCGCAGGCAAGTTCGTCCAATAAGAAGAAAGTATAATATATTTCGGCAAACGCGACCTCGGGGCACAAATCCAGAAAGAGCTGTTGCGTTGGTGTGTCATTTTGGACGTTGTTATGAACTCAAAGGACTGAAAATTTGACAAGACCGCAGTAAGGTCATTGATGAACATGCTCATGCATATAAAGAGTGACAGCGAAATCAAAAAGGTGGAGCTGGCGAACTCGACTGAGGTAGAACTGTTTGACAGTGGTGAGGGGGACGGACCTCGACTAGACCCCATGCGCCCATATTTTGGGAAGCATTTCTTGAAGAAGGGATGGCATCACACCTTACGAGAGTTATTCATAGAAAGGATGCAGCAGGATTACAGCCCTTTCAGTGAAGAGGAAGAAGATAATGTTGGGTGTATGTTTGATGAGCGTATTGGTCGTTTGAGGAGAGAGTGGGCTCGCCAAATGAAGGTATCAGGAAATGGCGCGGAGGAGATTGCCTTACGGGCAGCGCAGGGCAGAGCTTCAACACGTAGAGTCACTGTGAGTCATTTCAATTAGTCGTTTGGAAGGTTTTCTGATAGTCGGCATCGCCCACCTATAGTTATACGACAACCGACGAGAGGTTGCCCTCGGAAATGTAAAGAAATCAGATGGCACCATTGATAAAGGATGGCGAGTAACACTACGGCTTATCGACAAGCTAGGTTGCCAGGGTATGAGCTCAGATGAAAGCGGATGGGAAGGAGAAGGTATACGACGACGACGGGTGTATCACATCAAAAGGCGGCAATGGCGAAGCTCGGAAACTCAGAACCGACTGGAGCTTGTGGATGCCAATATGAACACCACGAACGCATTCGGGCGCCCTCGTTGCGGTAATGCGCCTCGGGAGCGAATCAGATCGGCTGCTGGGCCAGTGAGTGTGCGCGACCCAGTGACTGGATGCCCACGAAATGTCTACAATAACGAATTTGTCGCTGGTTTGACAAATGCGCAGCACCGTGCATTGAATATGACAGAAGCAATGGATTTAGGGCATGTCCAGCTTCGATATTGAATGTTGTATCTGATGATGTATTTACTTTCGAATTTATAAAGTACTGAGTGAAGAGAGCTTACTTAAATAATTATCAACAACGATGTCGACTTAGGGACAGAGAAGTTCCTGGCAGGCTTGCGATTCAAGTAGAGAACGTTGGTCCAGAGGTAATCCAACTCAGGGAGTTCCGAGAATTGAAATGTTCGAGCCAACGGCACTGATTGTCGTGGACCAGCCCGGCGACCTGCACTCTTGAATGGACAGGCGCTACAGGGAGAAACTTTCAAGAATTGGATGTTTTGGCAAGTGAGGTATCGCGTCCGTTGTCCGCTGAGCGGAAACAAAAAGAGGACGAATCAACGATAAAGAGCCGTATAAGAATCGCGCAGACAATTGTGAGATGGTCAGTCGCCTTGCCGGTCAAGGAAACCATGAGCTTTCTAAACTTGATGAAATCAAACAAAGACCGGGGGTGCAGTATGCTAGATAATCCAGACTGCGAACGCCCTGAAATCGGCGAGGCGCTTGGATTAGTAAGTATGAGGAAAACTATAGCTCCGCTCAAGCTCCGCTCAAGCTCCGTTCAAAGCTCCGCGCTCACACGTGACCTGTCAACAAGCTTCCGAGTGACGAGTCAGCCTCAGTCGATTCTCTCCTGTCGCATAAATTGCAGTTTGGATTACTTCGGATTATCTGAAGAAATCAATACTCTTCACATTCCTCTGCTACTTGTCCTGCAAATTTGAAGATATCAGGCACGCACTTTCAAGTTTCGGGCGCACTTCACACAACGTATGCGTTTTGAAGCATACTAACAGATGTATATAGTACTAATTCAGTGTTTTTCAGTACAGCGCAACTCTAATCTGTAGACGTCGACTCGAGATTTGATCTATCAACGCCTTTCTCATATCTACAGAGCCAAGGTCAGGATTACTTGCATCATTTTTAGGCAGTGCTAATGCCTACGCATATCCTACGCAGATGCCAATATCCTTCGACTATGAACACGGAAGTGCCTTTGTGGATAATGGTCATCTATATTATTCTCCCAATTGTTCACGGCCCGTGGTCATTCCTCCCCGTGGACCGTTTTCCGAGTCGATGTCCCCATTTTCTCGGCGACTAGCATTTTCTGATTTCTTGCAGCCAGTTTGGTGGTCGCAGAGCTGGTCTTGGCTCTCATTCGTTCCGCTACAGCCTACCTACACTTCGTTTCCCTTTGAACCTTTGACATGGATGCCACCTATCATTCCTGTACAAGTCTCTGTCATGAACACTCTACAGAACAGTCAAGAGGTTGTATGCATGTTCAAGATGCAAGAGGACATTGCTTCTACATGGCTTGAACGAGAACAGCTTCTTGTCACTGCTGCAAACAAAATCCGTGTAAAACATGGCATCTCCAGCACCACACCACCGCTGCCATCATCATTTGGTTTTGCACGAGCCCACAAGTCGCATGCATTGGCGAAGCAAATGATTTCAATCTCGCGTGACTGGTTTGGCATTTTGATGGGGTGGCTAGCAAGCATCCTTGCAGAAGTTAGCATCTCAAAGCATAAACGAGAGCACCCTGAGAATTTGTTGGTGCCATATTGGTACTGGTTTCTCTTGAATGAAGGAATGCCCCACCACTGGTTGGATGGTCTACAATTTTCACCTGTTGGACTTGTTGGTCATGACAACCTCCGTGCAGGAATAGTGTTTTCGTGGGCAGAACATCAACATGGCCGCCCACCTATTGATTTTTTCCTTTTCCACTCTATTCCTATGTTTTTTCCATGGTCCATCAAAGAAGAGCAGCTGATTGGTCATGATCCTTCTTTGTCTTATTTGCGCCCCCCAAATGAACTCATTCAAAATGCTTTATCATTCCTTACAAAATCACCACACAGTCTTCCTTTGGCTGCCTTTACAATGAAATGTTTTCTAAGGGCAGATTATGATGGGCCCTTAAAAAGGAGAACTTTACATGTTCTTGATGCTCGTTCTGCATCTTCATTTGTGCTGCAAATCATGAAGGATCTTTTTCTGTCCCAATACACTACTTTAACTGAGTTAACTTCAATGCCAGAGGCCATGGATCAACTTGCTGATGCTATGGCTGCAATTCCTGAAAATCACCGCCAATTGGCTGAGGCAGCAGCATCTGTACCTCAACAAGTAATGCTCCCAAAGGAGCTTCAACCAATTGGTGTTTCGAATGGTGTGCTTCTGGACTGGAGGGATTTTTTTATTTCTAGAGCAAAGCGGCATAAAGAGAAGCTGTCCTTATTGTCTGACCGCGACAAAGAAGCAATTGAATATTGTAGGCAGTGCCCACCTACCAAAAAGACCAAGATGTTTATATGGGAAACTATTAAGACACCTGGTGCTCTTACACTATACAAACGCAATCAAATCACAAAATCAGTCTTTGAGGCTATATTGAGTGATGATAATGAGCACCTCTATGACCCCATTACTAATGAATGGGATTTTTTTCCTGGCTTTGTGAAAGATTCTGAAAGCCAAACTGATAATGGGGTTCCTGCTCTTTGTCTTGCCCCTGAAGTAGTATGGAGGCATTCCTATGAAGATAATGACAACAATGACCAGAAAACCCATTTTATTGGCTATAATCACAAAGATTCCAGTTCTGTTATTCCTCATTCCCTTTTCTCAAGTCAATCCTCTGATCAATCAATGAATGTCAATCAACAGGAAGAGGGTGAGCTGGTTGAAGATAATCCCAATATTTCATGTGATTTAGAAGAAACATTATGCTTTATGTATGGGTGGAAGAGATCATATGGTTTTGAAACAGTTCCTAAGCTTGCCAAAAACTTGGATTGGAGGGGGATTGAGAAAATCTTAGGATTCTCATCAACTCCTGCAGTACAGACAATTGAAAAATCAGCTATTACCTCTTTTGTGACTATTCTTGCCCTGGGTCCTCTATTCCTCCAGAAGCTTTCAATCAATCTTGATGACTTGAACAGCAAAAACCAAGATCCTCTTTGCTTATCTTTTGACTTTAGAAATATTCTGAGGCTTGAAGATGGCGTTTTCATATTCCGTTCCCTTTCTTCTGAGGCATGCAACTGGTTGCTGGCTGTTTGTTCACCAGAGATTGCTTTGTACATAGTGCGCCTGTTAGTTTTATACCCTCAGCACACCAATGTCACTCTAGCCAGGCATCTTCTTGAAAGAGGTATTGGCATGCATACCCTTTTGCATCTCTTCTCCAACACTCCAGAGCTATCAATCCCAATGGTACCTATGCTTCCTTTCAACTCCCATTGCTCATTTCGGGAATATGGGTTTTCTTTCACTGTTCTTGATTTTCGAAGCTACACCTATAGGTGCAGGCAGTTATTGGGTGAGGTTGGACGCAGTGCATTGTTACAAGGTGGAATTTTGGCTCGAATTGCAAGGGAGTTTATCAGCATTGAAACAGCTTTGGATGGTCCTTCTCGTCGAGTTCTCAATGAACACATAGGTGTTTCATTTCAATCAGAAACTAGTGGCTACAAGTACTGGGACGATGAAATAAGCCAGACTGAGATAGATATAATTTGTGGAACTTACCATCTGTCAACAGGTCAGTCCTGAGCTAAGTATAATGTCTACTATATAATATAGGGAACTCATACAGGTGTTGTTATTATTATTTATAGCTCAGATGGACCAAATTAAATTTGTATCTTGGTTTCCTCCCCCATCTGTGTGGGCTACAAATGGATTTGCATGGCCAGAATGGACTGAAGCTAGTGAAAATATGTTTCAAGACATTCTCCGCAAGATCCAGAAAAATGATTTTCAACCCCTTTCTAAGGCTGATTGGCGCAAAAAATTGCGAGGTTTCGGGGGTACCAGAAGGTTACTTGAAGCCAATGCATGTCGTTCAATGGCATTTCTCAACAGCTTCTGTCCTGTTCAAAAGACAATCTGAGCCTTTATAGTTGTAGTACAGGGATTTTGTGAGTTGTATTAGCACACTTTACAACAACTTTACAATTATTATAGTTTTGGAATTTGTATCTTTGCCCACTGACTACAAGCCAATAATGCCCAACCTTGTATTTCAAGCAATGACAAGCATCCAAGAAAGCCCACCCTCCTTGTAAAACTTGAGGCCAGGTCAAAGCACTGCATGGTGCAGCAGCTGCTTTCAATGCACAATCACACCACCAGCCCTGCAGGTGACAGTGACAATGAGTGCTTCATCTCTTTCAAGCACACTGTACACATACTCTCACCTTGAGCTGGCTGTTCTTAACTTCCTCATCCAATCTGCCAGTGCCCTCATCTGAGTTCGCGCCACACTGTTTCTTCAGCTGGCACTGCACAGTGTCAGAGCTGTCTTTACAGTCATAAATTTTGAGCGGGATATCATCAAACGAGTGATTGCGGATGTAACCGGGCATTTCGGGAAATGTCTTCAACGGTCAATCGGCCAGTACTGAGTGTTGGCTGAGTGTCTCAGTGCTGGTTCTGGTCGGCTAGCTATGCTCAATTTGTAGATTGCGCCAAACACCACCTGCAAGAGCAGCAGCGTGAGTGAACCAAGAGTGAACACAACCTGTCCAGGGGCCCGTCAGTGGGCGATACATGGGCGGCGAGCAGACATACATGCAGCAGCAGGTGATGGGCCACAGCCCACCAGGTATTGCACACAGGCGTCGGCGATGAGCAACATAGTGTATATCTTAAGGCAATTGATGTACCACAGCAGCGCTACGTGCGACACGCCCTTCCCGTCAAGAAAAGTAAGTGCTCAGCATAGTCAAAGGGGTAATGAAAGAACCTTGGTCCATACCTCGGCATGAATAGTAAAGTGCGGGAACACGCGTCTTCTACTTTCGAGCTCGCTCCCTAGCCATGCGATGCCTTATTAACGACGGGCAGCTTTGTCTAGTCGCGTTATGCTAGAGACAGGAGGACAATGCAATGGATTCACATGTAAAATAGGGCGATGACGGAAATTATGGAATCGTGGTGACTAGTCATCGGTGACACGCTGGACGCGGCGGGCAGCATCGCCATGCTTGGGGCGACATGTCAATTCATTAGTTGGGCTAACAAATGGTGCGCAGACCGCGTCGAGAATGGCGAGGGCCACGAACTAAGGCGTCATGTATTGGCAGCGGCTGTCGTACACATTGTCATCGTCGTTGTATGTACCAATGAAGGTCCAGGCGTCAATTGTGAGAGCCCGAAAAAATGGTCGGGCAGAAACACGTTTGCAAAAGTTATTGTAGATGGGCCCTTCAGCGGGCATGGGACTCTCTATATGCCGTCGAGTATCACGGGGTGTTCGAGGTAGATGCTCGATATTGATGTTGATATAAGGCAGTAGGCCACAAAGCAAGGCGCGCAGGAGTCAGCGTGGTTCCGCGCCCTTCCCTGCACCAAGCTCCATCAAGCTGCGAAAGATCAGGCTAGCGTTCGTCACAAATCAGCTGGCTTTGTTGGCCGTCAGGTCTCCGGCCTGACGCGCGGCGTTGGTGTTGTTGAAGGGCGGATGCAGTGTGATGATAGATTAAGGTATGTGTAGCAATGGAGATCGCGGATTGAACACTCTAAGACTGGGCGAGCGGGTTGGTGATACGTTAGCGCCTATAAAGCGGTGGGGCTATACTTCGGCCTCCAGATGGCAGGATGTAGAGAGGAAGATGAGTGAGGAAATACACCTGGAAAAAGCTGCTTGTGAACTTGCAATGGCGCGTTATGAAAGAGAGTGCTTACCTCAAGTGATAGATTGAACCCTGTGATTAGATACAACTGACTTTGGGACAGCATATGCCATTCTATCTGAGGCGGACTTTCGAACAGCAGAGAAGGAAAATCCAATGTTGCAATGCCCTGTGATAGACGGTCAGAAAACGAGGCCGTAAATGTTGTTAAAAAAGTTCAAAAAGGTGATAGCGCGGAAATGAGCATAAAAGAGTAAAGGCGCTGCAAAATGGACCAACAAGCAAATAATATTCGCGTACCTTTTGATGGAAAGATAGCTGCTTCAACTGCCTTGAAATCATGACCGTTGCTTACGAGGAGGTTCTCAATCATAGCGCGAGGCACACTTCTTCCCACTGGAACAATAATTAGTATATGTAGAGAAGAGCGCGATGAATGTCTTCAAGCCGTACCGAGAGTGGTGGAGGAGAGAGGCGAGCTCAATTGGGTGTTGCCGTCACTCCATGGCGAGAGTACCAAGTTGCTTATCGCGTCAGAGACAGGTCTATGTATGATTTATAATTTATGTCAGATAATCATTCCGTTGACTTGGAAAAAGCTTACTGTCAGGAATCTCGAGCCTGTGGATATCAGTGTGAAACAGTAGCCTCTTGAATCTCATCTGCCGGAACGCTAGGCTTGAAAACTGTAGGAATTTCGGCTGCGGGCCGCAACACATCTTCGACCTCTTCGGCGACGGAAAGTGGGCCCTGCGCAGGCTGTTTGACTTCTTCCCGGATGACCGCGGATTCAGAATTTTCGGCGACCAGTATCACTCGCATTGGGCGGAAGCAGTTTCCTGTGTCTAATGCCTATTCTTGGGCTACCTCAGCGCATTTCGGTGCTGTACGCTGTGTGCCCCGTGGTAATTTCCTCTTGAGGGACTGAGTAGCCGAGAGAGGGAAGGAGCAGGAAGGAGGGACGCTCGAGGCATCTACCTCCTCTTTTGGCAGAAAAGATCGCATCATCCATGACAGCGCCCAGCCGTCGATGGTAGAACGTGGTTCTGAGAGGGTCTCGGACACGCGGAGCAATGAACGAGATGAATAGCCTGAGCAATCTGCACGAAGAACTAGTGCGAATTAGTAAGCAATCCTCGGAACCACGCTGTGGCTAAATATACTAAATAAATGAGTACTTTAGGTTGACTTGTAGGTCGAAAAACAAGGACTCGAATACGAAGAGATTGGCAGGCAGAGAACGGAGATGTAGAAGCAGTCAGGGGTGAAGGTCGTTGGTCATGTTCAAATTGGCGGAGCAGGGGAGGCTACGAAGGTGACAGCGGGTGGTTGGCGACTGGATAAGCCGATGCCGAATGTGGGAGCACCGTGGAGAGCACGCAACTAATGTTCAGCGGCAATCTACAGTGCCGTCATCTACAATTTGCACGGTTTCTTCAAAAATCGGTACCTGAGCTTTTTCCGCAATAGGCTAATGGAACAATTCTTCAGATTGTGACTATAGCGACAAATCAGCGAAAACTGACCTAGAATCTGAGCTCCGCCGTCAGCTTGCTCAATAGCAACTGGATCAATCAACTCTACTGCAGGCTCTGCGCTAGTATCAGCGTTTCCCGAATCCGCAACTTCCCAGAGGGGGGGGTTGTGAGCAGATTCCTCTATTCCGAGTTCAACTAGGGTTTGTGAAGTTTAAGTATAAGCTTAGTCATCTCATTGACGCTATGCTACTGACCTGCAGCAATCGGTCAGGTATCTGCTATTATATTGACCAACGCGCCCCCATAGGTGAGTTTCCAAGTCAATTCAGTTTCTATTTCCGGGTTTACAGCCACCGTTTGCGGTTCAACCTTTATACCATTAGGTTAATGAAAGATACGCAATCAAAATGCAACTTACAGGTTGGTGGTCAACTTCCTGGGCTTCGTCCCCGGGCGGGATCAGCGATTCCTTCTTTGAGTTCACCTGCGGCCGAACTTTCTTCAACGATTCCAGCTTCGATGGGTATAAAGGTGGCGTCTGGAACTTGGGTAACTCCCTCAACAGCCGTGGCCCTACAGAAGTTGCATCCACTTCAGCGAATCCAGGTTCCGGGGAGGTTTCCGGAGCTTCTTCAACACCTAGATTGTCCGCGGCTTCTGCTGCAAGAATGGGATCAGCGACGGTTTCAAGTGAAGGAGCCTCTGCAGCTTCAAGCAGGAGAGAAAAAATTTCCTCCTCTGGCGGAGCATCGGCCACGGTCAGTGGAATCCGGCGGTGATTCTTCCGAAACGTCATCCACTTGCACCACCGCCACATTCATTCTGAAAGGGAGCTTTTCCGTCTCTATCATCCGCGTCAGCAGCCGCAAGCACATCCACTTCCACACACCTTGTTGTTGGAGACATAAGTACCAGACAGCGTTGGTGCCGTGCGCGATGATGCGGAAACTGATACTTAGACGAGGAAAGAAATGGGCGACGTAATTTAAATCAATGGCCGCAACAAGAATTGGTCACATGATGCAGCTCCGCACGAGCGCCTAAGATTTGCCTAAGATTAGGGCTAACGAGGTCCCCTCGTCGAGAGAACGGTCTCCGGTCTAGCCTAAGATAGCCTAAGATAATATACGCGCAGCAATGAATAACTTTGTAAGCGCACTGCTGGATTGAATGTATGAGAAACCGGCCCAGGAGGTGAAAATCATGCACACGCTCTGCACTCCAGTCTCCGAAGACGCAGATCGCTTTCCTCTGCTGCCTGACTGCGTTCCGCGTTCCAGCACCACGCGCCGGGCATCATGAAATGAAGAACAACGTGCTGGTCGTTGCAAGGTGTCGATCGTCGAACGATGAATCGGCGACCAATAATCCGCCTGGAAAAACGCTATTAAAATCAGGCCAGTTCTCCAGGTTCGATTCCTTGTGTTTGCGCTGCCGCTTGCCCCTCCTTTCATTTTTGATTTTATCTGCAGGCTTTGACCGAGTTATTTGAGGTCGCTAAGGTACAATGGGTCATTGAGCGAAGGAATAAATAAATGGTGGACAGTTATCTCGTCCCAAAAGCGATCTTCCTGCTTCGCATTCTACATGAGCGCATCAGAGAATGGAAGAGATAATGGCATGCTGAAAACTTGCCTTGGGCTTTCCGTGACATGGCGCTACTACTTGAGAGGCCTTGCTGACCACAGTATAGCCTGAGGAAGTTAATCGATAAGGAGATTCAAGCAGTTAGGCGTCAGACCTTGGGTCGAACACCCTCAACGCGGGGTTGTGTGGTTCATCATCTTCATCGTTGTCGAAAGACGAGTGATGCCTATTGGCATCGGATTCAGATGCGGGTGGGCGAGCCTCATCGGAGGAGCGGTCTTGAAAATGCCGGAAATTCGGGCGTCAAGGATGAACCTTGTCGTCCTCGTCCTCGTTCATGCCAAACAAATCGATGCTGACCGGTTCTCGGCTTTGATGCTAGAACCCTGACAGTGCCGTCAAGTTTCGCGTTTCGAATGACGACATTTCTAACAGTTCTTGAGAATGGCAAATATGCGAGTTAAATGGATTGATCAACAACCTGTACATGAGATATGTCTACCATTCGCACCTCCACCCTCGGTACTTAGGAGGCAAGCCGTTGACGCTGCCGTCCCATGACCTAAAATACTATATCTGAATATTAGCGGCATGTCTATGGGGTGTATCAGCTCGGCAGACTCACACTGTCGACCATCAGAGGCTATATTTCAGGATCCAATCCGATCATCTGCGTTAAGTTTTGAGCCAGCACCATCATCGAGCAAAGATTAATAAAGGACCTGTATGGTATCTATCTCAACGTCGCCGGCAGAAAGTTATTTTAGTGCTGGTGATGGTGGGCCAGAAACAGAACTCGCCATGTCGACATGTTGGCCTAGGAATCCAATGGCAAGGCCTGTCCCTCCATGGCAGGTGATGTTCCGGACTTCAATGTTGCTAGAGTCCTACGACTTTCTTTAAGTATATGGGAAAGTAATAGACTCACTCCTTTAATTGCAACACAATCATCTCCACTGGTAACATCCCAGTTATGCAGCGACACCCGGTCGCTTCTGTAGGCATCAATGCCATCTGTGTTCGGCGCAGTATTGTAGTAAACGGTGCAGTTAGTATCAGACCCACAAGCTGAGCATATTTGTGTGGAAGTCCTCACTTCTGCCCGAAAAACTCAGAATCGGTGTTAGTGGCATTTATGAACATGCCGTTGTACACCACATCGCTAGATTCTGCAACGACGTTTGACCAGAATGGCGGAGACACAATGCGGAAGTTGCTGATCGTTCCCTACGCCACCTTTCAGAGAGATTGGAAGGCCGTCGCCATCTTCACAAGCTTGAGATGGCGTAGCAAAACGGGACTACCAAGGCTGTTTGTCAAGGAGTGGTTGATTGAAACGCGGTGCATTCGTACAGAGAATAGTACGCACCTCAGTCATGGGCTCGTATCGTATAAGTAAAGCGGGCCGCTGAGTGCGATGTTCATAACAGAAATCGAGAACAAGAGGTCTCAGTGTCGTGCAGATGTCGTCATCTTCGCCTTCTAGTCCTTCCTTTTAGATGCTTTTGTGGGAACCTATTTTTCTATCCCATATTCAGAGTTGGGTGGGCGGGGTGCACCAACGCAGGACCTGAACGTTGATAAACGTTGAAGCATTTACTGAGTAATCATGGCCAATTCCTTCGAGATGCATCGCTTGACGCTACCGCAGTAATCTTCCTACTAGAGAATTCGTGACGCACTACGACTCGTCTCCAATTGATGACCTTCGATATTGCTTGCATATTGCATGTTCATCTATCGTTGGCCTAGGTTCATGCCTCACTGCTGGGACCTGTGTGAAAGGAGAAAAAAATTAACAAACCAGATACACCGGTTATATTGGCCGAATTTTGGCAAATTAGCCCGAGGTGCTTCGCTGGCGAGAGGCGCGATGTTGAAATTTTCGAGAGAAATATCGTTACAAGTAACAGCCGAACTAGACGCGATACCTACGACCGACAAAAAGCTTTATGTCATGATTACCGCAGACATAAACTTTGAAAGTATAGGACAAACTGGACCGGGATCGTTACACGATCAAGTTTAATGCCTTGAACAACTATATTTTTTGCGGTTCCTAAGGTTGGATTCTTCTTGGGTTATGTATGTATACGACTCTATAAAAGTCTGCATAGTCACCGTTAGCGCCTCCGCCAGCAGCAGGAGGCAAGCCATTGGTGCTGCCATCAAAAGATTTGAAGTAGACCTTCGTACATCATTTGAGTGGGCCAGTTGTGGGCTATTTTGTATCTCGGGGAACTCACGCCAGTGCCCATGGGCGCAACCTGATCATCTGTCCGAGGATCACATCTTTCCATACGTCTCTTGAAAAACATTCAAAATACCTGCAATGTATCCATCTTAACGTTGGTGACATAATCTGGCTATATAAAAAGTCATATGTATCATTAATCTCATGAACAAGGTCTGAAGGAAGTGCTCACCATGTTGACATATTGCTCTACAGATCCAATGGCAATACCATATCTCTCTTGACAAGTAATGTTTTGCAGTTCCATGTTGGTGGAGTTCTGCTACCTCGATTTAAGTAATCATTTAGCTGAAGTAGACTGTACATCATACCCCCTTGATTGCAACACAATCATCTCCTCAAGTGACGTCCTAATTCAGCAGGGATACCAGGTCGTTTCTATACGTGTTGATGTCATATGTAAGTATTGACAAGTCGTACTTCTGATCTACATATAGAGGATCGGTGTTGAGGGCTTACATGAACATGCCGCTGTAGACCACAATGCTGAATTCTGAGACGGCGTTCGACCGGAATGGAGGGGACTAAATACGGAAATTCCTGATCGTACCCCGAGCAAATTTCCAGAGAGTGAGCGAGATGGGACGACCATCGCCATCTTCATGAGTATGAGTTGTAAAGTACTCCCACCAAGGCTGAAATGGAGTCAGCAACCAATTTGCAGCATCAACACTAAATACATACTTGCCCAATCCCTTGAGTTCCGCCTGTGTTGAGAGCATTGACCTCAAAGTCCGACCCGGTGACAACGAACCAAGAGGCAGGCATAGATATACAGTTCATCAGGCATGAAACATAATCAGTACCTGGATGAAAACCACTCGGTAGATATTGTTCGCATTGAGCCAAAAATTGATGTCGGGCGGAAATTATGAAAGACAGTTGAGGTCGGAGTGTTCTCGGCTTTATAATTCGAACTGACGAACAGTCAGGTAACCTCTCAAAGCTACTTTCGCAAAAACAAGGTCCCCAGTCATTTTCCTATAGGATCAGTTAATATAGAGGATAAATAGCTTTCTTAGCCCGCCTACCTAGTTACGTTGTATGATCCTTCAGCGAAAGTCGCCGTTCCGAAATGACCGCATTTTGCAATGGCAGCCTCAACCTACATGAATGACCTTAATCAAATGCATTGCCGAGTGATATTGAAATTTGAGAAGTTCTTACCCGATCGGTGTCATCTCTTCCGGGTCCCAGTCCCGTGCGGCAGCGGTGCGAGCATGTAAATGTTGGAGTATTTGGATGGAATACCCTTCATTTGCCAGTTAACGTTGAACTGGTAAAGACCTTGGATCATGATGATGGGAGGACGACAGGCCTACTATTGCATCTGTTTGTACGATAAAACATAACCAATATTTTAGTCAACACTACCAAGCAGTATTTCGTAGTAGGTTCGGAGCAGTGCGTCCTGCGGACAATGAAATGTGCCATAAAAAGCTATGCTTACATGCCAAACATCCACCTTGGAAAGAACCTAATCCCGTAGGGGACTGGCGAAAGGTAGTAGAAAATATGAGCGAGATGCCAAACGGAACACGTGTGACGCGTGACGGATCACAGCGCGGTCATCTCTCTCGCCAACTTGAGGCCGAACATTTATCGTTCCCCCGCCAAAAGTATCAGACAGACCACGATTCTCGAACCTCGACGCGTCTTCAACACAACCATGACCACCTCATTCGCCGCGTCGCTTGACGCAATCAAGGCCGTGCTTCCGGCTAACCTGCAAAGTCCTCGTGTTGCCATCATCTGTGGGTGAGGACTTCGTGGCATCGTCGACGCACTCAGAGATGTCGTACTCAAGTCGTACTCGTCCCATATCAGAACATCCCGGGTTTCTCGACAAGCACAGGTAAGTACACTCTTTTGGCTGCAACACGCTCTAAATTGCTTCATTCAGTCCGAGTGCCCTTGCGTTCGGCTTTCTGGGGAGTGGCGAAGGGGTGCCCGTTGTGGCGATGCTGGTAAGGGTGCGGAAGACCGCCTTGAGATATTTCCATTCTGATATTCATTCCAGTTTCACCCTTATGAAGGGCATTCGTTACCCACAGTGGTTTATCCGGTCCGAATCATGGCGTGAAGGTTATCATAAGTGTGTCCTTCTCTTCTAATACCACTCCTGCGCGGCTGATTATTATCTGCAGTCACCAATGCTGCGGTACCACTAAATCCTTCCATCCCCGTTGGAACGAGTAAGATAGTGCGATCTGCTCCTGCGTTTCAAGTGCTAACACGTCGTACAGTCGTTGTCATCCAGGATCACCTGGCAATCCCAAACCTTACTGGAATGAATCCACTTCTGGCTCCGCAGGCGTCGCTTGATCTCCCGCGCTTCCTGCCTCTTTCCGACGTGTATCCAACGACCTTGAGGCGTCTCGCCTTCCTAGCTGCACATCACTTCTAACTTGAGGACTCGGCGATGGCTGAGGTCGCTTATGCGTGTGTCAGCGGACCGACCTACGAAACACCGGCTGAGGCCCGATTCTTGCGGCATGTAGGCGCGGATGTGGTGGGAATGAGCACGGTACCCGTGGTAGTCACTGCTCGTGAAGAAGGCCTGGAGGTGATGGTACTGAGTCTGGTGACGAACTTTGTGGGCATCCCTGATACTTACCGGAGCGCCTGCGATGAAGTGGCTGCTAAGGCTAGCCCTGCGATCTATCAGATGCGACTCCTGCGCATCTTCATTTATTTTAGCTCGTGGGGAAGAAGCTTGAGTTACCACCAGCACAGACGGTATGTATCTCACGAAACAGTGTTGGCTATTGGTAAAGAGAAAGCAGGGGTACTGATGAAACTCGTAAAAAATGTTATTCAAGACCTTCAATCGCCAGCCAGTTGATGAAAGAAATTTTACGTCTCAAAAGATGAACTGCACCACAACTGTACTAGGACATTTCAACCACAATTCCCAAAGCCGGTTCACAGTAGGTACCGCAAGTACAGATAAATAAGCTCTGAGGATGGATCAGTCTAAATCCATTTTGACAGGAATAGGGTCAAGGAGCATTTGAATGTATCCAACAAGATCTGTCTTCTCCACAGTATAACGGCGACGGCATCGGCCAGCATTTAGTGCTCAATAGCGCCTCCCTCCAACACTCTCATGGGAGGATGTTCAACGTCGCTCACATATATTCGGAAAACCCAGTGCTGAGCATGCAGGATCTGGGGATTGTCTACCTCATAGACTCAACCCAACAATTTTTGTCCGATGCGTGCTTTTTCAGACGAGGAGCCCAGAAACGCGCACGGTCAAGATATCAAGAGTTGGAAGATATCCTATGGCTCCCTCGAGATGAGGCCCCAACACTGTCGGTGCTGGATTCGACCCTCCGTTGGTTAATGGTCTTCTGCACAACATACCACGGTAAGGTCAGGTTTACTACCTCTGGCAATGCTTCCTCACTGCCCCACAGATCAATTCCTGCAAAACCACATGCAGCTGGGACACGCATGTAATTTCCTCATCGAATACGAGCTGTTCGAGTTCCACTCGGATGCAAATATCATCATTGACGACGCAAAGACTGTACGTTCTGCATCCGCATATTGCATTCCCGCCGGCTCTGATGGCGCTGATCGCGCATTGGAGTAGATTACAGACCTGCATTCGATATTCATTTTCAACGAGGTTCTCTTTGATTATGGACAGCACCGCGCGGACTTTTTCCGGTCTCACAAACGCTGGCAGCCTTTGTTACCGTTGCTTATGGATCACATAGTCATGGAGATTGACCTAGACATCGAAGATACCCATGTTGGAACGGCCGTGGGGCGCAGCACTAGTTTCAACTCGGTACCCATTCCCATTGAAGCGAAGTTGCGCAGTCTCAGTGTGAAATTGCTCTATGAAGTATGCAGAGTCTAGACTCTCAATACCCAGGATCTAAGTAAGCTTATTTCATCTTGCAGATATCCATACTCATGAGATCTGCCCAGAAATATTTGATGACCATTTCATCGACTACCTATACGAGCTGGTCGAACAGATGAAGTATATGCAGGACTACACCTTCAATTACTCTGTAATCAAACTGATTGTCAGTGCCCACTCACACCTCAATGTTATCTTCGCTCACAGTCCACAGGTGTAATTAAGTGAGTAGTTCATGGTTCTTGGTCCGTCACGCTCGGCTTTATCCGTCACCCCCTCTCTTCCCGCGCATGATGCACTTCGAACTGGTTCCCGAAATCTTGGCAAACCCAAACAAACCAGGCTGAAAGCTCTAAATCAGCTCAATCTGCCACAAAGACGGGCCTCAGTCAAAGAAGATCTGAACATGATAACCAAAAGATAACAGACAAATTTGTGCTTGTTCTCGAACTGGAGAGCAACACTCATGTGGCACAGAAATTCTCTCGACAACTCGCGGAGCAGTCTAAAAGGATCGTCGTGAAGACCCTTTATCAGCTCGACGTAAGAGAGGCACTCTCACTGTCAACTTCTCCGGACCTGCACCACGTATCTCTCATGGACGAGGGCATTCAAAATATGCAGAACCTTGATCTTCGGCGGAATGTTTGGACCCAACATTAAACACGACACTATAAACCATATCTTCGTCTTCGCAACAATCGGTCTAAGATGGATCCTGGGATCTACCTGCAGGTGTGCAGCGCAGCCGAACAGGCATCTAGCAAGTTGTCGGCACGGTGCATGATGCACAGTGGCGCTAGAAATAATCGCACATACGCAGCATCTCCAAGGTTCCACACTCGTCTCTCGCGCTGCTCCGAACGAATCAAAACTACGAACTGCTGGGGTTGGGCTGCGCCCGTGCGTTAGCTCGGGCAGGAACACGGATCGCGAGGCCGCTGGGTGGGCGGGCCTACGCTCTGTGAAATTTGATACAGTTCTGTAGTTTTCTTCAATGACAAGCAAATGATAATAGGACGCAAGTGTTATGTACAATATTTTGCATGCTCGGGTACTTTCGATCGAGTTAAACTACTGTGTTGTATCTATGTACTATCTCAAAGTGGATATTTTCAGGGAGGGTGTGGTGGGGTGAAAGATTTAGAACTACGAGGATGAACACTGAAGATCAAGACGTTGATACGCTCGCGTCGCTCGACGGATTGCGACGCGAATTGAGAGAAAACGAACAGAAGAAAAGCGGAGCTCTGGGGTCTGCTGTGCGCTCGTGTGGACGCCCGGTGCGGCTACTTCGTCATGTGCACCCTGCTTAGTGCTAAGTATATCTTGTGTCATGATGCATGATGTGCGATTATTTCCAGCGCCACTGTATTACTAATCTGTCGCTATAATCTTGTTCGTTAGCTATAAGTATGTAACATAAATTCTTCAAGTTGTCCATCGCCCCGCTCCGATCACTTGAGAACCCTTTAGTTCTGCCCTCGCCAGCTGGGTGATCGAGGGAGACACGATCTCTACCCAGAGTTACAGGGTTTCACGAGGAGTTCGACGTCTTGAGCGCTCCCTCCTCACCCCTACCTAGTCCCTCCCAAGGTCCTCGATAACCACGCGGCGTCACAATGGTGGGAACATTGCGGACCTCATCGTTAGGCGCCGAGGTAGCCCGAAGACGTGCTGACGAGGCCGACAACGCCCGATGAAAGGAATTACGTGGATCGAATAACATCGTCAACGGAGCGAGCTGGATTACGGTTTACCTTACTAGTCCTATGCGGGTGAACTGTACAGATCCCTGCAGAAGACAAAGGCAGCCCGCACAAGAAGGAAGATCGTCTCGTCGATCCCTTCTAAAGCGGTAGAAATCTCGCAACGCAAAACCTTTCTTCAATCCATCGCGTTTCCCCTGAAGCCGCGTTATCATCACAATAACCGCAGACACAATTCTTTACAAGTCGCGCCAGCGCGTCTCGCTAGTCCCCTGTCCATACCCCCCCTTTTTTCTACGAAATGAGAGGAAGCAACCAGGGAGTTCGAGCTCATTCGCGATCCTAAACAGATGACTGCGTGCAATCTCTGTTGAAGATCGTGACTAGTAGACGATTTCGTCCCCGCTTCGCAAGGTATATCGAGTTAATATTTCCCATCGAACTCCTCAGCTGACGAGCTAGATTTCAGTCTGGTGCGACCGCATCAGCCAAATCTCTCCCATCCGATACCATTTGAATAAAGCTACACATGCATCCACGAACGACTACTTCGTAATTCTTATCTCACCGCTTAAGTCGCCCATCGCGACCGGCCGCTTTCTTCAAAGCGCCCCTCGCCCCTTCTAACCATGCCGCCCAAAATTGTCCTATCGAATGATTCGCTGGCTCAGCCTTCGCAAAACACTTGCAAGAGCGGAAAGTAGATAGCTACGAGTAATTCTAAGGTCGCCGCCTTCGCCGAGTCGACCCTAATGGCGGAACAAGCTAGGGCAATGCAAATGCCTACTCTCGTGGAATCTCCCTCTCCTTCCTCCCCCGCTTCTGAGCGTGAAGTAGGGGCGCCGTCTAATCCTCCCAGGATGGTCACCTCAGGTCACCCTTACCCCCCCCCCCCCCCCCCCCCCCCCCCCCCCCCCTCGGACACTAACGGACCATTCCCGGGGATTGGCTGCAATTGGAGCGGTCTGGAAGAGGCTGTGGACAACATGTTTCAAGTTACGCTCAAGACCGACGATATGATTGCTCTTAGTAACGGGAGTGGGATTAAATTCTCCCTGCACGCCCGCTTGGTTGAATACGCGCCGAATCGTGCTTGCCTTGACTCAAATCCTCGACGCCTTTGCCGACTATTTCTTCGGAGTGAGATCACGATCTCTCGTAGTGGACAAGGACTACAGTCTAATCGAATCCTTCTCTTTGCATAACAACCGCGAAATAATGGTAGCTTCCTTTATTATCCTACAAAAGAGATGCACCGTAGCGGTCACGCAAATTCGTAAGAATTTTAACAAGCTCGATCAGCTTCTACTTGGAAGAGACGAGTCCCTGCCTGTCGCTTCGTATAATTCGACAACGCCATCTGAAAAAGACCGAATTTATCTCTCTCCTCCTCGATCTACCCTCAAGGCTTATTTACTACGAGAAGACTTCGCGAACGATCTTGCTGGCAAGAATGCTATCCTGCGATCCAATGTCATAGATTCGGTCAAATCCACTCGAGAATCATTCTTGAAAATGCCTTACGTCTATAGGAGACGCTTTTTCCATAACTTCCACAACCCGTCTAGGGAAGAGAGGCCTGCTGAGCCGGAATCCATCAGCGCTCACATGGTATCGCACCGACGAGTAGAATTTGCCATTCCTCCCCCACCTGCGCGAGCCCCTTTGAACGAACCTAATTGGCTAAGACAAACGGCCGGTATTGCCCCTCCGGCTTCAGCGATATCGATGGCTAGAAGTCATCCCATCCCTAAGCTACCAGGAGCGAGAGTGATTAGACCAATATCCCTCAATGACGATTTTAAATGGACTGGAGGGCTGTGGTCAACGCCGAGGGGAACCCTTCCTGTCAACGCTTACTCCTCGCTAACGCCTGCTCCCCAGAATTGGCCGAGCCATAAGTTCGCTAATGACTGGAATAAATACCAGTACTACTCGGAAGATAGGCAACCAGACGCGCGACAAGCAGTGGGGCACACGACGTCTACTTTAGGTCAAGAATAGCTGGGATGGCCCCGAAGGAGAACCCTCAAGCGGAAACAATCAACGTGGTAGACATTGGAATGATCAGTCAGGAACGGGTCCCTTCGGAGGCAACCCTTCTGGAGGACCTTACGGAAGAGGAGGACCATACGGCGAGCCGCCCTAAAGGAGGACCATCCGGCGGAGGACCACCTCGTGGACCACCTGGAGGAGGACCTCCAACCGTCTTCGCCCAAAGAAGCGGGTTACCATATTTACCCCGCCTCCGCCTACAGGAACCTCCCGGCTTAATTATCAAGGAAACAAGGTCAACATTAACTGAATTCCGTCCTGGGATGGTAAAGGAGAAATGGTCATAGACTACGTTAGTGAATTCTCTTCTCTTGCACATCTGAGCAACAAAATGAATATCGGCATTGGCAGACTAGCTCGATGAAATGGGCCGGGAGTGCGAGAGCGTGGTGGTACTGCATTTCCCAAACGGATAGACAATTATATAGGCAAAACTGGGATAACTTATTGCTAGCTCTGCAGTGGTTCTATTGAGCGAAGCGTAGACTCAGCAGCGCGAACAAGAATTTCAAGAAATGAAGTTTAGGCAAAAGGATTACCATAACGAACGTCCCGTAGAATTTCTGGGACGTCGGATTCGTTGTCATTCCTTTCTACATCCTTCGGAAACAGATGGTCTCACGGCTATTACTCGAATCCTACGCACTCATTGAATCCGCATACCTCTTAGCCGTTCTTCGAGCTTCTGAATACGGCTAGAAGACATCAAGGCATATTAAAAAGTAGCTGGATAGCCAATAAAGCAGTCAGAAAGCGTCGAACGCGGCCTCCTACTCGAGTACCGCCAGACGAAAATCCTTTCATCGTCGTCGAAATGCTAATGTAGTCGATTCTAACGAAGTCGAAGAGTCATCGGAATCGAACGAAGACCGTGTGAAGCGCATCTCGTGTCGAAAGACAAAATAGGGCTCGAAACAACAACCGAAGAAACGAGTGGAATCCACATGGCAAGACCATAGGCAGTTACACATTCCGTAGAGACGATTCGGTTGAAAGTGATAATTCTGCCAACCCTCGCCACGGTCGATTCTCGATTTTGCGGGAAGCCCATATCATTGATCTTGGCGTAGACCCGGTGGAGGAAAACGAGGCGAACCAGCAATATATAGATCATTTACAACAATCTAACTCTTCTTCTGCTTATGTTGATGAGGATGACCTCCCGAAACCACTCGATCCGCTTTCACCGTCCAAGTTAAAGCGGAGGAGACCTACTCCGTGCCATCCTTGAGTGAATTGACGAATCGAAGCGAAAGAAGAAGAATGGCCTGCGACGCTTGGATGGAAAAGGCATAAGTTTTTTTTGCCCGAGAAAATGTCCCTCCTCGCTCTCCGCTAGGCGACCAAAATGACCTAAATACCGTGGCAGAAGTCAAGCGTCTTCATTGCCGGAAGGACTAGGATCGTTGGGGACGAAATCGTTGCCCATTCTCACGAAAGTCCACGGAAAAACCAAGAAGCTATTGAAACGTGGCTCGATTCTGGAGCTGATATCACTCATGTCGGAAGAATGCTATAATTCGTCGACTAGCAAGAAACATGCTTCAAACCCGGAGTCATCGAGCCTTCCCTGGGGTATCCCGTAATGGCAAACCTCGACTGGTTATCGACTACCGTAAACTTAATGCACAAACTATACCCAACCAATTCTTTATCCCGCGACAGATTGAAATTATACAGCGCTTTCAGGTTCCCAAGTACTATCTTCGTCCGACGCCCTGGCCGGACTCACGCAACTAGAAATGGCCGACGAAGACAAGGAGAGAACGGCTTTTCTCTGTCATCTAGGTCTTTGGCAGTGTAATTCGAACCGCGTAATGGCCCCTCGATTTTCCAACGCATTATGCAGAATGTTATGTCGCCCTTCCTATGGATATTCGCTCTGGTCTATATCGATATCGACGCCTTAACATGTGTAGTGTACAGCAAGAACTAGGAGGATCACCTGATCCACTTAGACAAGGTTCTGGGAGCAAATTGCTCTTAGGGCAGAAGGTTTTCCGTCTAGGCCTCTCCACGCATGCGGAAAAGTAGCAGCGATTATGGAACACGCCCGCCCTCGGTTCGTAGCGGACCTATAAAAATTTCTAGGCATGGTGGTCTACTTCTCCCAATATATTCCCTCCTACTCCTTCATAGCATCGCTACTATTTTCTCTGTTACGGAAAGGAGTTCGATGGCATTGGGATTAAGAACGCGCAGTCGCCTGGAGGCGAGCCAAGGAAGCGCACGCGGGATATACCCGATTTCGAGCGCGACAGGCTATTGGAGCTGTTCTATTGACCGGCTATGATCAAGGATGCGAAATAGTTCTGCAAAAGCTGTGACGTATGCCAGAAAATCAAGAGTGACCACCTGAAGAAGGCCGGGGCTTTAAGACCAGCTCATATTCCCCTACGCCCTTTCTCCACCGTCTCGCTAGACTTGATGATGGGTTTGCCAACCTCAGGAGAAGACAAATATATAGCGGTGCTCGTGATCGTCGACAAGCTAACGAAATTTGCTATAATAATTCCGACGTATAACGAGCTGGATAGAGAGGGCTCTGCGAAGCTCTTCGTCGAATGAGTAACCAACGTACTTATTCGGACTTCCAAACGAATCATATGCGACAGAGACAAGATGTCATTGAAATGGCTAAGCGTCTTAGCGTTCGTCTACAGTTCAGCAGTACATTCGTCGACTCTACACCCACCTAATTTTTTACTGCTGGGCTACAATCCGCGCCTCTCAACGAACTTTATCCTTCAGCGCGTCCCTTTCCACCTTCGCAACACTCAGAAATAGTATGTGCCTAAGCTCAGCGGACCTCAAATTGACCGATCACATGATGTTGGATATAAGGACGTGAAGTGGCTTGAAAGTCCATCTTGATCTCCTTGTCTGGCTGCCTATTAGGCGTTAGATAATTAGATTGAAGAATATCAATTGCGGTAATCTAGCTGCTGTTACCGGCGCCAGAGAACGCGATGAATGTTCCACACCAAGCTTGCTACTCCGCGGTGCTGCGATACTTCTCGCTGGCAGGTTACGCTGCCCTCCCGGCTATACTCTCCGTCATGTTCTACTTTCTTCCCAAATTTACTATCAGGTCTTCGCGCTTCACGTTGGTCGATGAGCGGTTGTACGAAATTTGGTCCCCGAACTCGTCTATGAGACCTTTCTACCCCGGAGTACGCGATGTTAACCACGCTGCTCGACTTATGGAAGACCCTATTACTCGTTGCGACGGGCATCTAGGCAGATTCGACCCGACTGTGTCCCCCCAGCGCTACGACCCGGAGCGCCCATGGTTAGTGTTCGTCAAACTCTACCCCGATCGCGATGCGCCGGAATCCGATTTGGCGACCAATGCCTGGCATCCGTTCTACTTGAAGGGACCCGCCGGGAGAGTGGAGAAGAATTATTTGAGCCAATTACGTCTACGCTATCCAGCCATTAACGATACCATGGACTCACTCTCGCGAATCAAGACGATACACAAGGTGCGATACGATTGCGCTGGAGGACCTGGAAAGCGTCACCACCTGGGGATTAACCGTGAAAATGCTCAATCGCACCCAGAGAAGCGTCAAGCTGGCGGATGCCTGGAATCGAATGGCCGCAGCCCTTCTACACGACCACGACAATAGTATCAACGTCGAAGATATCGTAGTCGATCGATCTGATTCATCTCTCATGGGAGTGTGGCTCAATGGAACGACGAAGGCTGAAGGCTACCGACTTCTTCATCACTGAGTCCCTTGCTTCGTCGTCAGCGAAGTTTCTCTAGAAGAGGACATGAAGCGCTCACAACTGAACCGTGTTTATCATGGCTTCGTCGAATTCTCCCATATAGCGTCTATGAGCGCCGAATTCAATCCGTACGACCGTGTGGCCCTAGCTTCGCGAGTCACATCTTAGATTATAAGGAAGACATCGGCATCGCTACGTCAGTTCCCGAGTACTCAGCGTCGGATCATGCTAGAGCTTCCCCTACGACGCAAGCTTCAGCAGGACAGGCTGTAGAGAGGCGGAAGGAAAATCCAAATACTCTGCCATCATCCACGAGATCCAGCTTTTTTCCCCCTTGCGTAGCGACCCCTGGACTCGGCAGCTGGACTCACTGGATGGAAACCACTCTCGACGATAACTGTACTCCGTTCTTTGAACAGATAGGTGCTCAGCGAAAAAGGGAGTTAGACGGCGTACACTACTACGATCGCGAACGTTTACGCGTTCTAGTCTTTGATGAGGAACCTTCCGTACAATTATCACGCCGATCCGGTCACCTGGGGACTTCCTGTGCCTATCCAGACATTCGTTCAAAGGGTTAATCACAAAAACCTGGAAACTCGTCCGGTATCGCGATGGATGTACCCCAAAATGCGTCCGGAAGCTGAAGACGCAGGCGCTAAGTATGAAGAAAGTTCCGTCGATCGCAGAAGATTAAAGGAAGCGAGCCCCGCGCGTTCACCGTCACGTAGAAGGAATAGGAGCCCTGTATACGCGCCTACAGCTGCTGAGTCTAAGGGCAAAACGCAGTTGCGATTGCGCTCGCCCGAACGTTCTCGCAGCCCGAAACGCTTGCGAACCCCCGTCAGACGCGAGTAATACTACCGCAGATCCGCTCGATCCCCGAATCGATTGTTCAGAGAATGGGAAATGCGCCGCGACTCGTATAAAGGACCGTCTTTTAGACGTTATGACTACTGGATCCCGGAACGATGACCGAGGGAACCTTACAGGCGCTCTCCTATGCCGTACGTAGTGACAAGGAGAGGGCGCTACGTAAGTCGAGGTTAACGCGACAGACAAAGCAACTCAGGAGGTCGTTTTAACTCTCGACCGGGGGGAGGGCGAGTGCTGCGAGTGCTGCGAGATGTATGACAGGGCTGAAGACGGCGAGCGAGGTGAGCTTGCCAGCGCTGAGAGCGGTAACTACTCAGAGAAGAGCTGCGTCGTCGACTGGTCTCTCGCACCGTCGTCGGGGAATTACGACGTCCTCCTACCCAATGGATATGGACACGGATGAGCGACCTTCGTCTACCGCTCTCGAAACGGATGATAGCATGCAAACCGATCCTGCAGTTCTCCCCTCTACAACTATAGTAGTCGCGCCGACCCTCCCCGTGCAAAACTCTGTCGCGTTGTCCGCCCTGCAAGATTTGTTCCCCGCTGCGACCGAAGCTCCCGTAGCGATAGTCGAAAACTTGGACGATCGTGCTCTCATCCGCTGTCTTTTGATATGGAATCTTCCCGTCTACTATCTATGGGAGAATGTCATGAAATGGACTAAGGCCGGTTTCAAATATTTTGGTTCAAATTCCGAACGGCGGTAGCTGCACAACGCTTCCGCCGAATTGTTCAAGGCCATCTACTACGAACGGATAATACACGAGTCAACGTTGACTTCATACACCAGGACGATTATAACGGGGCGACCGGAAAATCCACTGATTATTGGACCTCGCATGGCCTGTCCTATGGTCGAGCTATAACAGAAGGCTTCTCTGATGGATATTCTAGGCCAATGGATGCTGCTCCTTCCCTATTCTCCCGCCTCATCATGGATATTGATACTCCTCAAGAAGTACCGCTCATTGCCAGACTATCTGAAAACAGTCGTCGTCGAAAAAACCAAAACCTACGTCTACATAGCAGCTGCCGACGGGGTTATCTAAGTCGTCGGCAGCTCCTGAGTGGTCGTGCCGAATCAGATCAACGTATGATGTATTACTAATAGCTATGGTAGTCCTTTCTTGTCCATTAGCTTTGTATATCCTTACATCGCACCGTCGGTGAGTGCCATTTGGTCTTGATATCATACCGGCTGTACTCACGTTGCAATCCAGAGAGTACAGAGATCTGGGTCGCAGCTGAAAATGCTTACAACGAACGTGTATCAAGGGAACGCGAACGACTCAATCAACCCGGTGAAGGAGGTCATCAAGCATCTGCACGAGAAATTGAATATGCAGTATCGCTTCTCTGAGGTGTATCAGTCGCAGATGCGCGTTCTACCACATTCTACCGTCTATCACAGGCGCAATCATTTACAGGCCTATATGAAGCGTGTCGAGGACGTGCGGGGAAAGGCTGGGAGCACTACACGAAAGGCCAGAAACCGCAGTCCGAATCGCTGCGTTCCGGAAGGAGTTGGATACGCGGCCTGTCTTCGATACATGGTTGCAGGACATCAACCGGCGCAACATGGGCGTCGACGGTCTGCCCTTCAAGATTGTGCGTCTACGCGACGAAGGCTTCCAGCTCACAGTAAAATTCGACACGCAGATCATCACGCTGTTCAAAGAGGTGCGCAGCCCACTGTGCCTCAACTTCCACGTGCCGCATGCCATCTCGAACATGGCTAACCACGCGAAGCGCGTGTATCCGTACGCAGTGAGTCTGATGGAAACTATCCGCACCTACGGACAGACGCTCGACATCGTCGAGGCGAACAGGCGTATCGAGCGGCCCATTGCGGAATACCACAATGAGAGCTGCTTAGCAAAGGTGCATGTGGATAGGCATGGGATGCGGGACAGTAGACTTATCTATGACAGGAATGAGCATCCGATGGGATTACTTCGTGAATCAATCCGACACGTCACGGTATGTCCCTAGCTCGGATGGGCGGGATAACCGGCATATACAGTTCGTGCGCGAATGTACGAGCGTGGTGCCAGTATTACAGGTGTGTGACTTTTATCTAGTGACCCACCAGCTTCGCCCTGACTGGTAAGACTGGCAGTATCCACTTTGTGGAAGATTGTATGTGTCTCTGCGCCCGCATTAGACGACGACGCAGCAGGAAGCCGTACCAAGCGCTCAGCGGTCTTCCAGACTCTGTCTTCGTCGGCGCGAACGATAACATGTTCCGAGTTACTCTCAAGGTTGAGGATCTGATCGCGCTGAACTACGGCAGCAGTGTGAATTTCTCCCTGCATTCTCCCTGCATGCGCACTTAGTCGAGTATGCATGTTGGCCGACTACTTCTTTGGAGCGAGATCCCGATCGTTCCTAGTGGACAAGGACTACTGTCTAGTCAAATTCCTTACACCACGAAATAATGGCAGGCTCCATCATCCTGCTGTGGCAGTAGCGCAGCTTCATAAGAACTTCAACAAGCTCGACCAGACATTGCTCCAAGGCCGAGTGCTGGGGTTCGCAATAGGGAAATACAGATGTTCTGAATTAATCCATGGGCTACGGTAACATCGGTAGCAGCGACGACTGGGTATTCCTTTTCCTCAGCGCGGCGGCTAGCTTTTGCGCGTCTTATCGCGTTGGTTCGCACAAATGATTGCGATAGGAAGGCGTGTCGACGTTTCAAATCCTAGTTCAACGCTGGGAGCGGACGAGGCTTCAATACGTTAGCAAGTTCACCCTGGGTCATTCTTATGCGGCGCATATAATAGGCGGAAATACTTCACACTGGCTGGGAACTATGCCTTCTCCCTTGGGATCTTTGGAAGTAGGATATTATTGTCCCAGTACTACAAAGCCACCGTTGCGTTTTAGCCGCACTCCAGTTCATCTCGCGCTCTCTCCGGAAATAAACGGATGCTCTGATTCTTCTCTACATTGCCTACCATCAGCAAAAGGGCAAATTATCTTAGGCATCTTAGATCTTATATAAGGCACTTACTTAAGACGCAGTTAAGGCCTTATGACTCTCTTACTCAAGGCAAAATTAAGGTATTCAAAATTGTCAAGTACCGTCACAGATGCATAAGTTTTATTGAAGACAAGTGAAAGTAGCAATAAGTCGTAAGGTAAAACTTACAGTCACAGCACATCATACAGGTTGTAAGATGTGCAGCCAAATAGAGGGGTTTTAAGAGCCTAAACTAGAAGTGTAAACTGTACAGTTACAAGGATCCCCAAAGGATCCCCGAGGTAAACCAGATATAAAAAATGATAGAAATGCAAGGTGTTGGATATAGTAAGCGTTGTAGGTGTTAGGGTATGTGATAATGCCAAGGGAAGGTGTTACTATTGGTGCTGATGGATAAAGAGTAGAATAAGAAGTGTAAATACAAGTACCGCGTTGCTGGAGGACTGGAACAAACATCCCATGGGATACCCGGCCCAGTCCACCAGCGGCGCACAAGTCAACCATCAAAAAAAAAAGCAAAATGAGGGCGGTGTCCCCGAGCGGCGCGCTCCCTCGTCCATACAGTATTCTAGCCGGCACTTTGGTACCGGGCATGATATGTTGTTGTTGCATGCAGTACGTGTTGTGAAAAAGGAAAGACAGCCCAGGTGTGGGGCCGCAGACACATGCATGGAAGATAGCGTGCATCTTCGCGCTTTTAGGTCGCCGTCGCGAGATCCTTCAACTCGCTTCCTGCGGGAAGCTGCCGCGAACGTGATTTCAGACGGACTGAATGAAAATTGATTATTAGTATAGAAGAATCAAGACAGAAGCGAACGAGAAACTCACGATTCCCGCCCAGACCGAATAATACAACTTTGACGGTGTTTGCAGTGTCGCTCGGTGTCAGCGGCGCAACCTTGAGCATGGCCGAGTCCCGACCGATCCTGCCAGATAGCCGACTTGAGGATGAGATCATCCATGTTCTTCTCTGTGTTGCTGCCGTCGAAATCGACCTCTTCGGAGAACACGTTAAGCGAGGTCAGGTAATTGACCTTCGACGTCTGCACCTTAAGCGACAGGGTGTGTGAGCGAATGTGGGATAAGATGTATCGTATGGCGGCATCGGCGGCATCGCCGAGCTGCGTGACGTTGGTCAACAGGCCGTCGAGTTCCATGTAGACAGGCAGGGGGACAATGACTGTCCATCGGGAGCTCTCGACGAGGGAAGTGATCATGAATAAGGAGGAAAGTAGAATGTTGGTGTCGACGACGAGGGTGGTGTATCCAGGTACAATCTTGAGTAGAAGGCGGGCGTCTGCACGCTTGACTGACCGAGGCCGGGCGAGAGCACAAAGGAGATATGCTGCGCCGGGATAATTGCAGAAGGTTCTTGAAATGCCTTCGTCGAGCCTGAAATGTGTACGTCAGTATGATATCACAATGACAAAGGATTATAATGCATTGCCTTGAGCTCTATGATCTCCTCCAAGTCATTCTCATCCTCACTCTCCTCAGAGACATCGTCTGCATCGGGTTCATCGACGTCCATCGCGTCATCCACCCACCGCCTGCCTATCCGTTGGATCTCTTCTTCCTCGCACTCGATGCGGTCCTGCTCCTTTTAGAGTGCAAGCTTGCCTTCAACACGCCACTCACGCGTGTTCTCTGTCCAGTCAAAGCCATCAACGGTACCTGCGAGGTTCACAGCGCAGCGAGCAATGCACACCCAGCGGAGCACGAGATTGCTCCACTGCCGCTGCTTGCCTTGCCCGGCCCGTTGTCGCCGTCGTTGTCCTTGATTGTACCATCCGTGAGCTCGCCACCCTTGACTGTGTCAAGAACCTCAAGCTCCGGCTGCTGCTCCTCGCCGCCTTTCCATAAGCCGCGCTCGTACACCTTGCGGCCGACCCACTCCACTCCGCGGAGGCACCAGTCCTCCGGGAGTGGCGGGGGACAGCCGCTTGTGAGCATCACCCAGCGTTCCGTGTAACACTGGCTGTGCAACCGCCCAGGCGGGCTCATCAAACCCTGGCTGCTCATGATCTTGCGGTGAATCTTTGTGAAGAGCATTCAACACAGCAAGCTCATCCCAGGGCATGCTGCATTCCAGCACGTCAAGTGTCGGGCGATGCTTGAGGATTGTCGTCAGGAAAGTGAGCACAATTGTGAGGTAGGGGTTTAGTACCTTTTAGTGTCGAACGAGTGTATTCAGATGCCTTGTGCGTGAGGTGGCGCAAAATGTGCGAGAGCATTGCAAAGGTCAGCTGGAGCGCGAATTTGAATGCAGGCGGTGGGTCAGGAAGCTCGTCGTCGCCGTGAGATTCGGCCTGGGGTGATCTGTGTGGGATGTGTATGCATGGTGAATAAAGTCCTGAAGATGTTCTACTTAGTGCGAGGGGGGGAGTGAAAGAAGCGCGACGGAGGGACTCGAGTAATTTGTGGAAGGAGTATATCCAGAGCCGAACAATCATCATGTTGTACTTGTTAGGGATTATTCGAAGGGAGGCGGGAACTGACGGCGCGAGCGAAATCTCGAGTAGATTTTGGATGGTTTTGGCGAGTCTTAAGTGTTAGAAAGTATTAGCAGTTATGATCACTGTAGAATGAACAAGCTTACTGTTTGTGATCTGTGATCTGTTTCTTCCACCTCTCCTTTTCTAAATCCTGATTCCTCGGTCTCAACCTCCTTACCCTTGAGCATGACTCTGGTGTTCATGCTGTCATTGGTCTCGTCTGTAGAATTTTCTTGCTTTATCTTGGTCTCAAGGTTGGAGATGGTACGATATAGGCGTTTGAGCTGTACTGAAAGATGTTGTTCCCTGCTTCATCCTGATTAGGACGACCGTCAAATAAGGCCAGCGAGGTTGACGAGCCATCGGTGGTTGACAACAAACTTGTGAACGTTGAGAATGATATCGAAGCGGCGCATGATGAGGTTGAGGACAGCACAATTCCAAAGTCGAGCGCTGGTCCCAGAAACACCTCTCCTTCTCCCAGCACATACCCGGGGCCGCAGTTCCTATCAGCATCAGCCAAAGCCACCCCACGAACAAGTTTTCAATGGTGCCGCCAACAGCAAAGACTATGAAGTTCATGATGATGACTTGGAGTTGGTATACATAGATCATTCGCCGCTGAAGGAAGGGGGTGGTAGTATTCCTGACGATGAATCTGATGGTGAAGAGTATATGGCGGCGAAGGCAAGTCCAGTCAAAGCTGGAAAGCGTGTGACCTCAAACGTAAGCGCGTAAGCGCTTACATGTTCCAATTTCCTTGCAACCACGATAATTGATTCATCTCGAAAACTTGATATAGGGCATAGTAAATGTGCGCAACGCCGCCCAGACTGCATCAAATCCGCCACAACGTCTACGCAAGCATGCACCTACCACCGCCAAAGACAAAGCCACATGCCAGCCAGAACAGCCACCGAAGAAGCAGCACCGATCCTGCATCCCTGTTTGGTGATAACGATGTTCACTTTGATCCTGAACCCCTTCGCGCCACGACAGATGCTCCAAAGAAGCCTGTTAATCGCACTGCACAGGCCATCGGTGAGTAAATAAAATGCACGTACGAAGACCATTGCTGATATTGATTGATGCTTTGTAGAATATACTTGCAGCAAGCCCTCCCAAAACAAACAACTTGAAAGGCGTCCGATTGTCAACCCCGATTCCGAAGAAGAATATGAAGAAGATTCACGAGCGTCGGTTGCGCCTTCTGAAGGAATCAACGGTGGCCCAAGCCGCTCCATTAATCACAATAATGGTGGCCGCATGAGTGCTCCGACATACGACGACCTTCCTCAAGGTGCAACACGCGAAGTCTTCAAGGAGGTATTCATGCCAACAGTTGCAAAATACCTCGTCAAGCTTGAAGCAAATGTGTGGAGCACTACCACACCTGAGTATATCCGAGTCGTCCAGGCGGTCTGGAACCAAGTCTTTCCCAAGGTTCCATACACCTTCCTCAATATGGATCGCGGTGTAAAGTAGCTCGTCTCGTAAGTCTCACTTATTTATGATTTGTTTACCAAGTTTCTCTTACTATTCATGTAGATTACGCAGCGAACCTATGAGTGGCGCAGCAAATTTGCATTAACTGCAATTGATGCTGTTCTCGATTTCGAAGCAAGCCAAGTATGAAGACCCGGAAGTCCGAGCCGATTGGGTATCATGGGCATTAGATGAGGAGTATCTACCTTTTTTGTATGCAGACACGGAATCTGATGACTCTCAGGTGCGTATTACCACTTTGTAGTATATTTCAATTCTCACCCTATTCATCGGAAATACGAATGGTCGGGTACCTTTGCTTCGGGTTCGATCACTCAAACACTGGCTTTACATCTGACCTACACAGCGGATGCCATCGTCATCAAGCGACTGAAGGATCTCGAAGCTAAACAACCCACTGGCGCACTTTCATTGGCCACGGCAGCGGTAAGTACCATCCTGTACCTAATATATTAGGTACATACTCCTATGCTTACTTTACTTTAGGTTGAACGAGCCCTCTTGCTCTGGGACGAAGGCCTCCTGGACAACTGGCGTCAACTCCGAGACAAGGGCAGGCCATCACTCCCGAAGTTTGATGCCATTAACTGGAGTACAAAGACAAACTCGCGGCTCACGCCCATTTCCACCCTCAACGCCGAATCTGGCAAGATATCCTTACGAGTGCCTCCGAGCACATCAAGCCTGTCTCACGCAAGGCGCAGCCTTTAAAAGCGAACGATAATTTAGAAAACCGCGCCCTGCTCGTCGCTCGTCCGCGTCGCAAAATAGGAGACACAAATTCTCTTGTAAGTACTCTGACTGTCTGCACAAATTGTTTATTGGGATCATTCTGATTGAGGTGTTCGTACATGTAGGATATATAAGTATTAAGCTCAACGCCGCCACACCTGCTGCTGTTCAACACAGCAGTCTCTATACCCCTTATTTATTCTACATCGGCCTACCAACAACGTTGTCTGTACTCGCTCCCTCGTTTTCTGTTGTTACATATTGTCGTGTCATTATCAGCCATAACTGCAAGTCTCGCACTCTCGGTCTCTCCCCCTCGTCCCTGCAGCTCGTACTCTCCCATTACTATTTTCTACTCCTTTCTTGTTTTCATTCCACCTGTGTTGCGTCGTTTCTTCTAGCTGTCAAATAGTCCTATTCCGAGCTTATATCTACTAGTACACATATTTCTTAGATCTCATCTGATTACATTGATAATATACTATCTGAGTTGTTCGTACCTAAGTATGTGTGCTGGAGAGATCCTTCAAAGTGGACTAAATGTGTCTTACTCTAGTACTCTTACCATCTGACATCTGAAAAAACAGACCTCCTTAGTACTGCCCTATCTGTCTTCCGTACACCTTAAATACTTCTTACAAGCTCCTTACATCTTTATTCAGACATTTCTAAGTATGTCGCACTGTTTTCAGAAATAGGCCCCCATTTCCCAAGACAAAACTCTTACGGTCTTTATCGTCTGCTGATGCAAGCTCTCAGACACGTTAAGACAAGATGCCATTTTGCTGATGACGCCCCTCATAGAATACGGATGCTTAAACCAGTTCCTGTTGTTTTTACCCGCCGCACTTCTTTCTGGTTTGCTCAGAGAGACAAATCAATCTACCTTCACCTACCCGACCACAGCGTGCTGAATAGAAGCTCAGGACATTAACTGGTTTACAGTTCTAGATGACTATGCCTACTTCTAAATTTTTGGCAGGGCCGATCTCCATTCCACTGAAGACGACCCCACTCTTCACCGGATTTACAACGAGATATTCAAGTCGCGATTATGCACATCTACTAGTATGTGACAGAGGGTACCTAAGTCGTCGGCAACTCCTGAGCCGAGAGAAATCACGTGGATCGAACGACGTTAGCAACTGCGAGCGCCGAGCAGGATTATCTTTGTCCTGGTCTTATGCGGGTGAACTGAATAGGTCCCTGCAGACGACTTGGACAGCCTGCGAAAGAACTTGAAGGTCGATCGACTAGTCGAACCCTTCTAACGCGGTAAATCCTCAGCTATGCTAAGTTACGCCTTTATCCATCGCGCTTTCGCTCGGGCGAATACGCCCATATAACCCCTACCCCCCAAGTTAACCGATAAGGGAGTTGGGATCAGTATCGAAAGAGTTGAAGCTCGTACACGATCCTAAACGGATGATTGTTCGCAGTCTCCGTTGAAGATCGGGGAGTAGCTTACCAGCGGGTTGACGCGCGCGCCCTTGCTTCGTGAGGTATATCGAGCTAATCTTTCTCGGAAAGAATCCCTCACTGCCGATTGGACTCTATAAAAATATCGATGGGGTAGAATCAGGTACCGGCGCGTCCTTATCAGCAAAATCTCTCCCATTCAGCTATGCCTACACGGACGAATATATAGCGATTCCTAGCCATCCGATGAATCATCCTCCGTGACAGCTTCCGCCCCCCTAGACTCTTCCTTTCCTCTTCATTATGCCTCCGAAAACGCCTTCCTCGAATGATTCCCCTACACAGTCGTCGCAAAATCCCTCCAAGGGCGGTAAACAGCGAGCGACGAGTAACTTCAAGGTCGCAGCGGCATTCGCTGAATCCACCTTGATGACCGAACAAGCAAGAGCGAATCAAATACCCACTCCAGTTGAATCTCCTACTCCTTCGTCTCCCGCTTTTGAACACGAAATTGAAGCTCCCTCGAATCCGCCCCGCACAATTACCTCGGGTCGTCCCTATGTTAGCGACTACGTCCCTCCGGATACCGTTAGACCAGAAAACGTCGCCTCGGAATCGCGACGCAATCAATCTGCCCCTACTGCGGAACCTCAGAGACCACTGGAGCACGAAGTCGTCGCTGGTACGCCCAATAAGGCCACCAGTCGTACCTGCGTAACCAAAGGTCAGAGAGAATCCGTTAGTGGGCTGGCGGATGACAAGTTCGTTCTCAGCGACCGCCCTCCTCAGATCAAAGGCAATTCGCAGGATTCAGGAGAGAGACGACCGATGACGACTTCTCGGTCCATCTTCGAAGAGATCAATGTCATGGACAACAATCTAACGCTTCTTCTGCTTATGCTGACGAGGGATGACCTCCCGAACCTGTTCGATCCGCGTTTACGGTTCAAATTGAAGCTGAGGAGCCCTCTATTACACCCGAACCGAGCAAACCTATGAACCGTAATGAAAGAAGGAGGATTGCTTTTGATAGCAAAAGAGCCAAGGAACGCGTATCGGACAATAGCTCTGTCACACGACGAATGAGAAGGCAACAATTCACCTCTTGAGAAACCATTCCCCCTTCGCCATCCTCACCGGATGAACAATCAGGTGCCAACATAATTGCTGCTGTCAAGGGTCGTTTCTTGCCGGAGGCTTTAGGTTCCTTAGGAACAAAATCGTTGCGCATTCTTACAAAGGTATTTGGAATAAATCAAGAAGCCATCGAGACACGACTCGACTCTGGAGCCGACATAACTCTCGTGTCAGAAGAATGCTATAACTCGATAGACAAGATGAAGGAAGGGATGCGCATGAAGTTATATCATCTCACAGGTGGAGCCAAAGTACTAGGCAACATTCTCACGACACTATTCGTTAAAGCTACGGACGAGACGATAATCAGTTTTGAATTAGAAGCATATATCGTACGCGGGATAAGAGTCCCTCTGCTTCTAAGAGAAGATTTTCATTCCACCTCCTACGAGATCGGCATCGTAAGACACGCTAGCGGACGCACGGAAGTTAAAGTGGGAAACAGGGTGCCTAAAACCGTCGAAGCCTCTTCAGCCCCTAGTGTTGAATTGGGATTTGAGATACGACACGCCTTTCTGTCACAGTTGTTTGTGCGAGCTAAAGCTGTACGGCGAGCGAAAGCAAAAAATCGAGCGGAGGAAAAGGGTTACCCCGTTGTTGCCGCCACTGATGTTGTCGTAGCTCCTGGCTCCGTTCACAATGTTAAAGTGAAGGCCGATTTCGGAGACAAAAGGGAGTGGCTAGTGGAGAAGTTCATCATAGGCACGGATTCACCAGACGTTCTGGCTACCTCTGCTACGTGGATCAATGCTTAACATCCTTATCTTCCCGTCGCAAATCCCAGTTCTCGACCTTGGTGCATACGGAAGGGCGATGTCGTAGGATACTTGATCAATGAAGACGAACTAGATCGCCCTGACGAGAATATGAGAGAACGAATGGCGGCTGCCGCCGATGTCATACAGTCTGTCATCACAGGCACTTTGAGAGGGCAAGACTTGGCCAATGTTCGTGCCGCTCCTGACAATTCGAACAACGAGATACACGGCAAGGATCCCCAGGAAGATGAGCAATGAGGACCCAAAACCACTGCGATGGGGTCAACGGAGACGGGCGAAGACGTATCTCAGCTCGTGAATCTAGGACCGGACATTCCGGAAGAAGTGAGGGATCAGTTAATGAAAGTTCTACGACGCAACGAGCTAGCCTTCGGAGTAAATGGAAGACTAGGGCGACTAGCAGCGTGGGGGGACTGTATTCGCTGCTTTCCCGGGATTGAGAATTGTGCATCGGCCCGGACGCGTTCATTCGAATGTTGATCCTTTATCTAGGATCCCTAGAACTCTGCCGCATAATTCGCCAAGCAGAAGTGACTTAATAGCCATAGCGCAAAATGAGATCAAGCGAGCTACCGCACAGGAAGCAGAGAACAAATCTTCGAACGCTCCAGCTCGAAAGTCGGCTTTCACGGCGGAATGGTGGGATGAAATCATCGCAAAAGATGCTCTTACGATCATGACCAGAAAGCAAAGGCGCGATAAGGAAAGGAATTTGCAAGCACAGAAGTAACTCCTGAGGGGAATCTCCCTGCCGAGACCGAAGGATATATCTGACTCTTCCCTTCTGTTCCCTGGGAATGATCACTGGACCTATCCCGTGGAATTTGACAAGCCGCTGGAACCACCTGAAGAATCTTGGGAGAAGAATTCTCATCTATTGATAGGCCCCAGTGATGAACTCGTCAACAAATTCACACTAGGCTATTCCAGTGACCCTTTCTTCAGAAATAAATCCGCAGATGAAATCTTGAACCCCCAGACGTCAGTAACTCCTTCGCATTTTCGTAAAGGGAAGAATGGGCTCATATACCTCTTAGACGCTGACTGGGCTTCGAGACTCTGCGTGCCCAAGTCTATGACCAACTGCGCGTTGAAATGGATCCATGATTCAGCTTCGGAAAGCGCATAGTACGCAGGGTACACCAGATTTCGAGCTCAGTTGTTGGAATTATTTTACTAACCCTCGATGATTGAAGACGCGAAACAATTTTGCGAAAACTGTGACATATATCTGAAAATCAAGAGCGACCATCTGAAGAAATCCGGGGGCTCTAAGACCGGCTCACATCCCTGCACGCCCCTTCTCCACCATCTCGCTAGACCTAATAACAGGATTGCCCCCCTCTGGCGAAGAAAAGTACACGGCGGTGCTCGTGATTGTCGACAAGCTTACGAAATTTGCTATAATCATGCCAACGCACAACGAGTTGGACAGAGAGGGCTTTGCAAAATTGTCCATCGAGCGAGTCGCTAACGTATTTGGTCTACCCAATCGAATCATAGCGGATCGAGACAAGAGATGGGCTACGGATTTTTGGAGATCAGTAACAGCCAAATACGGATGCGTTACGGCTCTATCTTCCTCACGCCACCCGTAGACGGACGGACAAACGGAGATTCTGAAAGCGACCACAGAACAAATGCTCAGGGCATATGTAGCGGGTACAAGGGAAGATTGGTCACAGTAGCAGAGTGTGCCAGCGTTTGCCTATAACTCAGCAGTTCATTCATCGACCATGCACTCGCCCAATCTTTTACTGCTGGGATACAATGCGCACCTCACAATTAAGTCGATCACGGATGAAATCGACCCATCTGCTTGTCCTTTTTTACCGTCCCAGAGCGCCGAGGAATTTGCCGCTATTTTTGAGGAACGACAAAAATCAGCCCGAGACGCTCTCGTATTAGTAGCTCAGAAAAGACAAGCGCAAGCGTATAATAAAGGCCGACGCGTGGGCGATCTAATCGACGTCGGGGACCGAGTTCTCATAAATCCTCATACTCTCAAATTAGTGGAAACCGAAGGCACGGGCAAGAAACTGGTACAACGCGCTATAGGTCCCTTCGAGGTCATGGAGAAAATCAGCCCAGTAGTCTATCGTGTCAGACTGCCGGATTCGTACCCTATGCATCCAGTCTTCAATATCGCTCATCTACAAAAGTACAAGCCATCTCCTTCTAAGTTTGGTGAACGAGTAGTTCTACCTCCCACGAGAGATTTTCTCGCGTTGCAGGAATACGAAGTTGAAGCCATATTAGGTCACCGCCTCTCAAGGAGAAAATCGGGAAACATACGACAATTTTTAGTTCGCTGGACGGGTTACGGGCCAGCCGATGATTCGTGGATTTCCGAATACGATCTCAGAAATGCTCCAGAAGTAAAACGAGTACCTACGCCTTCACAACTTGCTATAACGTCGCACCTTTTGCCGCTGGTCTCATACATGGAGTCTCACAAGTTGCCCAAGTGCCATTTTATATCCACACCGGAAACTGCCCAA
>JAEKIV010000571.1:0-20603 GCA_016801325.1 Hypholoma fasciculare
TCAGAGATGCGCACTGAGCTTTCCAACGTGCGGGTGCAAAACTCATTTGCGCGGGCAGAAATATCACAGTTGCGGAGTGAAAATGACCTGCGCGGACGCATCATTCACTGGTGCGGCCTCGAAATTGACATGGGCGGCTTTAATATCAAATATGCGGCAAGAATTTTATCATTGAAATTTTTCAAAATGTCACACGTACGTGCGGATAATAAATGTGCAAACGGGCACCCATACGCCAGATGGTCGGTCTTACGCATGGCAATTCATTTTGCGCATCGTCCTCATGTTCTGGACTGCGGAAGACATAAACTAGGATGGAAAGATCGCGGGAAATGGAATCTCCTCTGTGCAATTTGTGTTTTCGTGCTGTCTTATCTCGCTTTCGTGTTCCTCGGAGCCCAAGCTCCTCTTATCATAGTAGTAAATGTCGTGCTCTGTAACCTGTTATACATTGGACACTTTTTCATGGTAAGCCCGCAGATAGCCGCGTTTGTGATCCGCGAGAGCTCAGCGGCTCATTTTCTCACTTGAAATGTCCTTCGTCTGACACTGACAGGCGCAATAGATTTATCCTCATGCAGTTGAAGCTCGCCATACAGAACTCAAAGTGTTTATATATACAAAAATCGTAGTACAAGCAATATTCAAAGGCACTGATTAATAAGAATCTTTCTCGAAAGCATCAATATCCTCTTCCACAGGTCGATCATACCAGACTTTCAACTCCAAAGGTTCGGCGCAGTGGAAGATCACTTCAGAACCCATTCTAGATAGATCGCTTTGCCATGCAACCACATCATCAGGCCCGTAAAAGCCGTCTACTTCAAGTTCAAAATGCTCCCTGGATGCTTGCTTGCTGGACATCGCGTGAGCTAAGCGCTTGAGAGTGTCCGCACCCAGGCACGGTGAGGAATTGAGATACGCAAACCGGCGCAATCGAATCCGTCCCTCTTCTGCAAATTTATTGAGTAACTCATCGTCGACGGCATTAGGCACGTCAAACATTGTCTCTTCCATTCCCCGTACAGCGATGCTCTCGAGTAGCGGGAAGGGCACACTCTCCACCAACTTACATCCCAGTAGCCATTCCCACATGTCCCTTGTGAGGTTCACTCCGATGACGGCAAGTCGACGAAGCAAGGGCGAGCGCTCGGCCAGGGCCGCCAGCGCGGGGAGCAGATACAATACGTGCTCGTACACCCACTGGCAGTCCACAAGTTCATACAAAGATTTATCCTGGTCCGAAGTTCCGTCTATGTGAAGATCTTGAAGATTCGGTGCCTTGATAAAGCGGAGAAGTTCCTCTCCTTTTCCGAAACCAAATATCGCCAGCCGGGTGAGCCGAGGGAGGTCAACAACATGTGGAGATGGCGGTTCATCTTCATCCGGGGGAATGTAGTCTTCAAGGTCATCGTCGTCAGTTTGCATACCCTCAACCTTGAACCAGATCGTCTCGAGATTGGGGGTTTGTGCGAGAAATTTGGTGACCTGGAAGACATAAGCCGTTTCGGTTCCCTCAGGCGAATTTCTTGATCCATCCAGGACGAGTGTTTTTAAGGATGACATCGATGACACGGGGGAGGGGATATACTCAGCCGTAAATGGGAGAACAAGAGTAGTCAATGAAGGAAATAGCGCGGAGTTCAGGTGATTGCGTAGGAGACCATCACCTATTTTTGAGTCACAGTAATCATCCCCGACATCAGTGTGTCGAATACAGATACTAAGCAGGGACGGCAACGAGGAATAATTTGGGTCTAAGAGGCTGAGGTGTAGGATTGCTTGAGATAATTCTACTGAGTTGGTGGTGACGTCGAAAGTGCAGATGCGGTCTTTGTGTGCCAATAATTTGGAAAATAAGTCCTTGTCAACGAAGAATTCTTCCCGAGCATCGACGCGGACCTCCAAGGGGCATTTTGCACTCCGCTTCAGATGTTCGTCGAGTGGTAGTGATAGAGGTGCTTTGTGAAAATCAATTCTTACACGTCCCCATAAAAAAGGTGTAGAGTAGATGATGTCGCGAAGATGTTTGCAGACAAGTGGAAGGTTCTTCAGCCTACCGCTGAGCCAGCAAATGGTCGCAATGATTTCCACGGGAAGACCCAGGAACTCGGTTGGTGATTTTAGGGACCCCATGTCCAAACGCAAAAGAGGGCCTTCAGGCTGAAGCTGCTCGGATGATACGGTGTGTAGTCGAGAACCGCGCCACGACGCGTCAGCTTGAAAACGAACTCGATGACATCACATGATAATGTCAGGCCACGTTTCTTGCCGCTGCCGACGACGGCGAAGCGGCGGAGCTGTGGTGAGCTGTCGGCGCGGCATATCAACAACATATGCTGAAATCTTGAGCCGAAAATTTCTACCCTTTCAGCCCAAGGGACACATGTCAAGAGTGCCTTGGGGCGCTATTTCGACAGAAGTGATTATTTGACGCGCCTGCAATTGGGCGCATGGATAGATGAGTCTATCATTTGGTGGCAGTGTCGTGATGAAGACAGCTGATGTGGCCAAGAGTAATCCTGCTTTCACCATCGCTACAATGCTACACCTCTTTTCTAATTGTGATTAATTTCTAAGTAATTCTAGTTGTAGTTAAGTAAGTGCCGGATTATTTTCTGCGAAATATTCATGCGAGTCTGCATTTTTTACCGCTTCGTTCGGGAATAAGAGCGAAATGAATTTGCAGGAAGACTGTCCGTACGCGTAATCTTCTGTTCCCCCAGCGTTGGCCACAAAATGAGATGCCTCGTGCACGAGGGTGCCTCCCTGTAGACCTTCGTAAATATCAGTGCACCAAAATGGTGAGAGGCGGACCTTGGAATCAGTGCCGTTCATTGGAGCTTTCCAGAAGGCCCCACAAAGGTAAATATGTCCAAAGCTATAAGCGGTGGCAGGATTTAGCGTCGGACGTCTGATAAACAAAGAAATACTTACTCATCGGGGTAAACATAGGCATAGACGTTAGATGTCGTACAAGAGCAATCATAGGTGAAAGTGGAGAAATTTCCGGCGCTAATTGCAGCGAACTGCGATACGACGATATCGTGCCGGCTTTTCGAGTAGAATCCGAACCAAGTGCTATAGCGTGACGTCCTGCTTGAGATAGAGTTCGCGTAGAGAGATGCGCTCGAAGCGTAGTTCTGTGCGACCTGAGCAGCGCTTATCAGATCTAGCTCTTGAGATTCTGTACAATTAATGGATGTGGGGCCTGCGGGGTCCGAGAGCTTGGTCGTAGAGTTATCTGGACTGACGATATCTTCCACTTTGAGCTCGGGAGTTGCTTCATCATGGACAAGATTGAACGTATGGGTTGGGGCGGAATCTGGTTGGATGAGTGTTGGCTCTCCTGTGCCATTGACCTGATAAAACATGTTGTTTCCGGCGACGTTGTATGCCCCAGGAGGTAGTTGGGAGAAGTCATACGCTTCGCCGACTATACCGCTTTGTTCAGACCGGAAAGAAGATAGGTATATGAAGTCACCTACGATCGTGTGTGACCTGCAGGGACTCTCCCGGACTTAGAGATGCGTAGTTGTCAGAAGTGGTTGCGTCTGGCGCATATTTTACACGGGTGCCTATAAATCTAGGGAAGACTGCCTGGCCTTTTTCGTCGGTGAACGTGAATTTATTCGTGGGAAAAGGGGAAAGTAGGCCTCGTGGATCCTTTAGCAGAGTCATCGGGCTTTCTCCGGCGTTGGTGAAGTGCGAAATTAAATTTGCCCCCTGGTCCGATTTGGGAAGAGATGGAGGTCCTCCATGGGATGTCAGCTCATTGCTTTTCTTTCGTGGAAGTTTTGATTCAAGTAGTAACATACCCGTAAGAGTCGTCGATAAATCGGCAAGTACATTCTGAAGACTTCCAAAAGACAGGACGAGAAATCTAAATCGAGAAATACGGAGCATTTGAAAAGCCAATAGGCGATTCGAGAGACGAAGGTTTGAACGTTGAACCTAAACCCAATTGGCGAGCAGTAAATTAGAGAGAGAGTTGTGCGACGTTTATATATGGCTGACCTTTTCAAGAGGGACTGTCGCCCTCTATCGGGAACCGTCAGCTTAAACGACGCCGGAGGTCAGCCATGTGGCTGACATGTATGATCAAATCATTGTTTGTCACCTTGCTAGAGTTGGTTAGTGATGACTATAAACGCCTATAATACCGTAAGTAAGATACGCTCAGGATAGGTCTTCTTCGGCTCGGTTCATTGTGAAGAGAAGGAGCCTGGGCTACTCTGTTGTCCGATGGCGTTGGCGCCTGCAGACAACTTATTGGGCGTTTAAATCGATCTATTAAGCTCGAGAGGCATAGGAAGTGCACAGGAAAACTTTAACAGTGTATTTAGGTTATATTATGTCGGGGATTCGCACTCCGTTGGCCAGAGGTGGAAAGGCGTACCGCTATTCGATCGCTGCACAGTGCGGATACTCCATGCACCGATACAACAACAAGGCTAATTATAGCTTGTCCAATGAAATCGCTTGCTATCAATGGCACCCCTATTTTTAGGATCTGTAAAAGCATGAGTGCAAGGCAGTGACTTTGAATTCGTCCCTGTACTTAAGCTGAGAGAGTGTGAGCTATACGTCAGTACAATCTACATCACTACTAACTTATACATGTTCCATATTCTCGCTAGAGCTGCTATCTGGGCCACTGGCTTGGCTGGATATGCACTACCCTCCTTCACTTTTACTTCCACTGTCACTGCCATCGGAGAAGGCCATCCAGCAGCCGACCCAGTTGAAGAGCTCGTCAAAGAGATCGACAACTCAGACCAGGAGAAGCGATCTAGTAAAATTACCACGCAATCTACTGACTTCGAGCACCAGGCCAAGGATGTCAGTGATTTTTCTGATTTCTATGTCCATTTTCTATCGCGTGCTTAGCGCTGTTATACTTTTATGCAGGATGACTCAAGCTCGCCCAAAACCAGTACATCTGAGATGTGCCCCTTCAATGAAGTGCTCGAAATGGGATCGGAATCCACGATAAAACCTAGTGCAGTAAGCTCAGTTCCTTGCACCCAATTGGGAAGGTGTGACTGTGCCTGTAAGTTCTGCATTTTCCCCCCATTGTATTCATTCAGATCTAACATAGTCTCGCTTTATTTCGTGTTTTAGATGAGATGTCCCAAGTCGTTAACCAGCTGTTGTTAAAGTTGAATGCGATTGAACTGTCCATGGAGCGCCTACGGGACGAAAATATCTTTCTGGCAAGACAGCTTCATGACATTCAGAAATTGGCCACCGATGAGTCGAAACACAGTGAATTAGAGCTATTGAATAGAAGAATTGAATCCTTGGAAGAGGAACGAGCTGCACATCGAAAAGTCGTTCAAAGTCTGCAGGCAGAAATATCTGACAAGAACACTACGAGAACAGGTATTTAGTTAGAAAATGCATCTCTTTTTTCAAGCGCTGACAGCAAATGTATCAGGCCGTTTGATTTATTTTAATGAAACTGCTGTGTATCCAGCTCCAGAAGTCGTGGACGAACCGATATCAGACAACGGCCTTAGAAAGCGCCGCGGGAACGATGTTAGCTTTGATAGCTCAGAACGTGAAGCCAAACGATTCAGGCAGGAACACGTAGAAAGCCACGGAGATAATTTAACTCGAGGCCGCTCCATATGTCGTAATGCAACGCGCCGATTCAGTCGTGCCAAGTCACTTATAACTCGGAAGCACTCTAGAACAAACAGGCCTCCGCCAATTGTCCTCACCCCACCTACCTCGACAGTGGCCAGGGAAAGCGCACGGAATATATTTCAGGGAACCGGCAGCTCTGGAAACTCCGACAACGAAGACTCTTTGGATGATTACAGCATTATTTTTATGGCTTCGACGAGCACACTGGCGCCCAGCGAGGAGTCCAAATCAGTATGGCCGCCACTGTTACGGAAACTCACGGGACGGAGTACGTCTGGCGGGCGGTCTCCTAGTCCGGCGTTTCGTGCGTTTGTATCGCTTGATACTCCTACTCGAGCGTGGTCTCGGGGACATGTAGTCAAGGGCGCTGCGAGCGTTCCAATTCTCAGCAGTCACCGCTCGCTTTCTTCGACTCCAATGGGCACACGAAGCCAAACAGCGGCGCACGTTTCGAGTCGAGGGCCGTCCGGAATAAAGAGAAAGCAGAAGGTCACTGTGTACTCATACTATGACGAAGAGCATATGCCGACCGCTGCAGGCAGTGCGAGCAAGAAACAGAAGAATAACTAACAGAAGCAAATGTCAGTCGTATCCGGGATTGATCGATATGCAGGAACAGTAACCCATTTTACGTTATAAAATGAGGATACAAGGAACGTGACACCCTTACGCTGATTGGTATCTTATGAAGAGGCTCTGGTAAGCCCTCTAGTATTTTATAGCATGAGGGATTGCTTTCAGCATGATCACCTTTACTTATGATATGCACGATACAGAATCAATAACTTGTAACCATACCTTCGCTATGTAGCAAATATGTAACATGTATTATTACAGCTTTCGATTAACTACCTTTAACAACGACCATAGTATAAATACGTCGTATTATCATATTTCATATTACAAACGAGACATACTGCCTTTTATAAATCCAAGAATACCAGTATGACCACATCATTTGAAGCTATACTTGAGCGTGCCACTTGGTGGAAGCAGATGGTATGTATGACACTATCATTGATACTTTAAAATATCCGGATCGCTCTCAGATCAGTTCGGCATCGAGCCCCATGACTCGGGAAGGGTGCTTCCTTATTTTACCGTCCGGGGTTGTAGGCGCCCGTTATCATAATGAGCGCTTATCGCCTTCAAATGCAAATTCTGGAGAAAATCAAGTCAAATTCAAACTGGATAAGAGGGCCTCAAGAGGCCTCAAACTGCGCGAGACTCTTTCTCTCTTGGCTGAGCTTTTCTGAGGAAGGGAGGCTCACTGTTCTCACTACTGGGGTGTCGGAGACTCGGAGATTCCACGCACCGACTCACTAATAATAGCCCGTTCAATTGACTTGCACTCGTTATCTATATTGATGCCGCAGGTTCCGCTAATTCTGGATCAGATGGGAAGAGGTAGGCATACTCAGGGTAGGCATACATACTCAGGCGATTATAGAGCCTCGAATCAATATAAATTTGTATATTTAAGCCTTTTGCATGTGCTCGCTCTATCAAATCTCGGTCCCCCCTTTCTTCCATCGTACTGACTGGATAAACTAGACTCGTAAAGGCTGCTATGGCTCATTCCATCGATTCGGCCGTGCATGTATCCACCTCCACTTCTATCTTGGCGATCCCTGCTATCCCATTCGAAAGCATTTCAAACGAATCTACTCTTAAGGAGTCCGTTAACGAAAGCGAAACAGAAGACCCAAATGAGACTACGAGTATGTTCTGCGTTGCCCAAAATTTGGAGTTATATAACTTTGACATAAAATCCGTGTTTGTTTCGCTCATAGACAACGAGGAGAATCACGACCTATTAGCTGAGGTGGCGCGCCTGCGGGACGAGAAAAGTCAACTCGTCAAGGAGATCCAGGAATTGAAAGAAGGCCAGAGGGAGATAGTAGGAGCGAAGTTTCAAGACCTTCAAGCTCAGGCCGCAAAAAAAGCAGGTATGCTGCTAGAGTCATTTTTTCGATTAATATACACGGAAGTGCTGACAGCTTATTTGACGGGGAAGCCGATGGAACTGCAGAACATTTTGAAGGCGACGCGGAAATAATTTCATCGTCCAGAAAGAGACGAGAGCCCGACGACTTCGGCGGTGACTTGGAACGCAAAGAAAAACGATCAAGACATGTAGATGCAGAGCATGAAAGGGGGGCTTCAACTCGCGGCCATTTGACATTTCAAGACATCGTTGGTATAAAAGATAAAGACTATGTGACGCCACCGTCGCCGGAATCTCCCACCACGTCGGCATCGATGGGTAGGCACAGTTTCAAAAAACGTTTATTAGACGAGGTTTACACATTTTTCTTCAGCGCCCACAGATACGCGCAGTAACAAGCCCAAGGTCAAAAAGTTATCCTTAATGAAAAAATTCGCTCACAGTTTCTCTCGCCAACGTCCTCATAGTACGACATCTAATCTGCTCACACCTCCTGAGACCCCAACTCGACCGGCACACAAACAGCATTCTCAGGCTACGTTACACTTCGGACGCGCTGCGAAAGTAGCAGCTGGCATTCACAGTTCGCCTTCTCCGAAATATAAGGCTACGCGAGGCCAAAAAGAGCCACGTAAAGCAAGCCCCCGGCCGGATATGCCCTTTACACGATCTTTATTCTCATAGGAGAGTAGCGCGAACAAGAACCTCAACATGTAATGGAAGCAAAATGTTGGTTGATCATGTATTTGATCGATCCAATAATAGTTACTCATTCACTATTTCAGGAAATAAAATCTCTGCGATACGCGCAGAAGGCGCCAATGTATTTAGTCCATTATGTTGCTTGGATCTCTACTGAGTTGTTTATGATTCGAAAACTTTGCGAGCCATACCACCGAACATGTAGCAAATTTCTAGTCCGTGTACTTTTACAAATTTCCATTAAATTTCCATAGTATGCTGCCGATCCCGCTTGCACCACATCGGAAGTATACCTGGATTTCTGCTTCTACTGCTTTACAATCAAAGCTGGCACTACGTAGGCTGAGTGACATGCTAGCTCATGGGGTCTACCCAGTCTACCGTACGATGGCATCGGCATAATAGGCACCCAATCCTTTACAGTTGGTTGCTTATTAGGTCGATTTGCGCTGAAATCGAATAGTAAGGTGACGTAGATTCACCGCTCGGCTCTGCAGAGGAAGAAACTTCATACATAGCTTTTCTCACTGCCACTAATTTTGCCATCGGTGAATCCGCCACCCGACCTGCTATTAATAGTCCGCCCAATGAAACTGGAAGGGTATATACGTATATGATAGGATAGCAGATGATAGGATTATATTGGAAAAGCCAAATGATAGGATGGGAATCAAATGATAGGATTGCAATCTGTGCCAATTTGTCTTATATTTGTTTGCAGTTGCAGATGCCGTAGCCGGCAGCCTCCTCGACAAATGCATGATACGTATGACATTGATACATATAATTCTCATAGTACATACAATAATTTCATAAATTATCATTATGTGAATATTTCATTACAAAAAGATGACCGCTTCGTTGAAGAGATCGGAATTGTCGCTAAAAAAGTTGCGCTAAGTCGCCCATCGTTGACCTGACCGTGTGACTTGAATCTTGAGCAACACGGCGAGCTATGCCTAGTGCTTTTTTCTCACCCAAACAAGCCCCGGCATCGTCACAGCACGGTTTTTCAAGGAGCGAATGGGGGGGAATTCAATCCTATCATTTGGTTTCCAATCCTATCCCTTGGCAACTTAATCCTATCGTTTGGTGCGCTATTCTATCATTTGGTTTCCTCATTCTAATCCTATCATCTGCAATCCTACCCTTTTCGTCACTCCCCATGAAACTGCGCGCTTGTTATCTCTATTGATTCCGCAGGTCACGCTATTTTGGTCGGAGATGGGGTATGTAAAGTAAGCATCGTCTTTCCGATTCTTGATCTTCTTTCTTCAAGTCTAGTGGATGCCTGTGCCCCTCATCAATCCGGGCAGTCCCTATCTCTCATCATACTAGGTGAACTATGTTTACAACATTTGCAAAGGCTGCTATCCAGGCTACTGGCTTAGCTGAATATGTACCCGCCTTCACCTTCACCTCTACGACGACCGCCGTCACAGTCGAAAGCCCTCCCCATGAGGCTCCCCTTGAGAACTCTGCCGGTGGAGTCGATTGCGCAAGCCTACAGAGTGACCAGGCGGAAGAAACACAGGAAAGGTCCGAATCTGCTATTAGTTCCACCTAGCGAAGTGATTGACAGTGTTTGCTCTCATCAGTCCTCTCAAGGGACAGGAAACACCCATCCCCAAGGAACGGCCTACTGGTCCAGAGCGCGTCAGTAGGATGACAACTCGAGATGAAGATCTCGAGCGTCAGGCCAAAAAGGTTAGTGACTTTTTGATTATTCCTGTTTCAGCATTGACTAAATTTCGTGTGCACTCCTCGAAATATAAGGCTGCCAGAAAGGCTATCCCTGGAGCATTCTTTGTCGCAGAAGTGTCGGATGAAGAGTGCGAGATTTTGATGAATCCTACTGTAAGCTTCACACATGCTATTCGCCCGGGAGGACCGGGAAGAGACCACTCTGGTGAGATCATTTTCGTTAGAGTCTCTAATCGCTGACGAAATAAATCCCCCCGTCCAGACAAAAACCAAGCAGAGAAGCCCGAAGCTTCATTAAAGTCCAAGGCATCCGAACTGTCCATTAGGAAACGTAACAGACAACTGGAAGAAGAAAATGCAGAACTTAAGGCTGAGAAGATTGCTCGAGAGCTCTATATTGAAACCCTGAAAAATGAAGTAGAAGCGGCAAAGAGAGAAGGTACGTGGCTATATCCGACATTCTTTCCATACCTTTACAAGGGCTTAGGCTGATCATCATCGCATTAGACCGTTTGGTAGAGTCTGGTGAAACTGGAATAGGCTTAACGTCCGACATCATGGAAAGGACTGTATCTGGTCCCAGCCTCAGGAAACAAGAACACGATGACAGCTTCGACGTTTCAGAGCGCGGTGAAAAACAATCCATACACACGGGAAGCGAAGGAAGTACCCCAACCCGTGGGCGTTCGAGGTATAGAAATGCTTTCAGTCGAGCCACAGCATTTATGCCTTATCCCAAACGCTCTAAATCTAAGGCCCAGCAACCATATCACGACAGCAGCGGTAGAAGGGAGATTCCAATTCATGACAGTCCACCGTCGATTTTCCCCACCCCCCCAGCTTCGATAGGCTACGCCAGTTCAAAGAATACCTCTCAGGCGAGCGGCAGCTCTCACAGCGCCGATGATGGACCCTCTTTGGACGCTCGTGGCAAGCAAATCGCTCCAGCGAGCCCACTGTCGCCGGGCGACGAATTGAAAAATAACTGGCTGTCAATACGAACTCTCACTGGCCGCAGTTCGTCGCGCGGACCGTCCCCTAGTCCGGCGTCTCGTGAATCTGCGCTCCCTGAGACTCCAACGCGACCCAGGCCGCAACGACCTGCGATGCCGGGCTCTAGTGCAAGTGTCCCAACTCCCAGTCGCCGTCTGCCTTCTCTGGTCTCTACAGGCCCGCGAAGGCAAACATCGCCACTGCTTTCGGGTCGAGGCTCCTCTAACAAAAAACGAAAGCAGGAGGATGTCCAGGCGTACACCTCGCTCGACGCTCAGGTCCAAGTTCAATCATGGTACGCAGATGACCCTGCCCCGCCCGCCGCGGTCAGTGCGAGCAAGAGGCGCAAGAACGGCTGATGGAATCAAATATCAGTTGGCTTGGCGTTCGATCGATCCGACTCCCAGAACAGTCACCTACTTACTATCTCGGGCAACGGAGGTACGATGCGTGCAGAACGTTTTGTTGGCTTTCCTCGATTTCAAAAAATCTCACAACTTTCCAGTATTATCATGATTCTCCGTAACTTATGATACTACTTAAAACACAGGACCTTCAACTATTAAGACTGTTGTTATATTAGCCAGCGGCGGATAAAGCGCTGGGAAGTTCCGCTTATGTATGTACTAAATATGTAGTATGTATTATTGTAAGTTTCTGTCAATTTTCTATGTCGTCGAGCGCTCTGTAACAATGTTGCCTTCACCACAATCCACTGCTGATGTTCACATACATACATAACTGGGGTTCAATTGAAATCGAAAATAGTCGAAGGCTTATCGGTAATAGCGCTGATTCAGCCGGGGGTTCTGGGCGCTGAAGCACTGAATGTTTAATTAATACTGTCCAGATGACAGTGTCCGAATGACTAAGAGAAACGCACTTTGTTTGAATTGACTTTGAATTGACTCGTTATGTCGCGTACAGTTCAAAGCTGAAAATATGATATCTACATAATAGTAACATTTCAAAAAAATTTCACTTAAAGTCTAAAGCTATCCACTCTTACTTCTCACTACTCTTTTCATCATACGATCCAAGGTGAGGCCATTGAGGATGATGAGGATGAAGCGAAATTAAATGAACGCCGAAGACAACGTTGATGGAGTATAGCACGTGACCGTGTGAATAGGGGCACGGTGGTTTGAACGAGGCTTGCGTCTTGTGGGCTCCAAAGCTTTTGCCCAAGACCCTTCAAGGGCTTTCAAAGGCTCTGGAGGCAATGGCATCGTTTGGAGCGCCAGTTTTGCCCCCAATGCCCGACTTTTCGTCTTCGCACTCTTCTTTTCCGACCGCTGGCGACATGAAACTCCACCTTCAGAACATTCTCCACAAGAAGATCGAGCAGCTCCAGCTCGCAGGCAATCTTGGGCAGCGTGTGCTCCACCAACAATCAGAGCTGGAAGAGCGCATAAAGCAGATAGAGGATCTGGAGATAGACAAAGACGAAGACGATGAACTCGACCAGGAGGCGCGTCAACGTTATCAGGAGCTGGCAGACACAATCGTGGCATGGGACGAGGAGAACGCGCAGCTGTCGACTTGTTTCGGAAACAATGCAAAGGTGCGTGGCATTTCGTATATGGCACCTAAACTAGCGCTCATTCTCGTCTCAGGACCTCTTGAATGTCGGTCTTCGTTCTCCTGCCATGACCTACGCCGAGCTATCTCGTGATGAGCCCGAGCGCACAAAGTCAGCAACAGGAACATCTGTTGCTCAGTCCAGACGCGCCAAAAATGCGGCTCACAGAGCTGATGATGTCGGTGAGCAGCTATTACGTCCCAGCGCGCTTGGAGCGTGGAGTTTATCACAACCTTCCTGCAGAATTTGCCTTTGAAATAGGCAGCGGGCTCCTAACGGAAGTTCGACGCCTTCAATCACTCCTCGGAGAACGCGATAAAGCTATCCAAGACATGAAAGAAGAGAAGGACGATCTGGAGAAGTCGGTAGAGGGGCTCAGGACTGCACTCAAGCAACAGGAACAAAGCAGCGGTGCGTTTCTGTGCTTAACAAGTCATTGAGTTTGTCTCACTCAAACTTTGCTTCGCAGACAAGTTCAAAGAAGAGAATTGGAACTTGGAAGTTCGTCAGCAGGAGCTGACGAACCGCAATGAGGATCTTACGGCATCCATTCAACGTCTGGAATCTGATCACAAAAGATTGACAAAGAACCTGGCCCAATCCCGCGACGCCGTTGATCAGCACAAAAACGAAGCTGAACGACTTAACAATGTCATTGAGGAACTCAAGGCTAAGCACGACACGGACATCGCCCAAGCCCGCAAACATGCTGCAGGTCTTGCTCGTGACAAGTCGGATCTTCAGCAAGCATTGGACACAATGAAGGCAGACGTCGCACGTGCTGCACGACGACTCCCGCGATATGGTTCCCCACTTACCCCTGGCGGCCCTGAAACCAAGGACTTCCTCACTCCTGCTGGCCATGATGATCCTGATGACGTCTTTGGCACTACTGGACGCGGATCCACAAATCGCAGAAACCTGGATGTCTCGTCTTTGTTCCCTCCAGATGAATTCGGCATGGATCTCAATGAATCGCCTGACCCTTCACCGCTTCGCCGACCATTCCTCGCGGCTAATCATCCAACCAACGAAATTGAAGCTCTCCAACAACGACTTGCCCATGCTCAGAGGCAGATCAACACACTCAAAGGGTCGCTGAACCGCGAGAAGCAGCTCAGGATGCGTCTGGAAGGTACAGAGATGCAGGGCCAAGACTTTGACGAAGATCAGACTGAAGGTTTCATGGACGAAAATGCCACGATGCAGGAGAACAAGAAGCCCGTGAAACGCGTAACGCCTTTCAAGGTCGGTGGTCGCTCAGTTCGTGGCCGTGGCCGCGGTCGCGGACGTGGGGGTATCACTCTTATCCAAAGACTGGGAATGGCTGCCGGCAGCCCTTCCTCGGACTACAACGATGATGACCACCACCTGTCAGACGAATCTCCACCGCCTCCCGTGCCTTCCATCCCCATCAATTTCAGTAACCCCGACGACGAAGAGGAGCAATCCCAATTTTTCAGCAGCAGACACGACCTCAATCATGAGGACGAGCAGGACGAAGTTCTCCTTGACCGGCGTTCTCGCTCACCTTCGCCGACGCCTGCTGTCCCAGAGGTGCATTCGAACCGAACAAGCGTTGATGGAATGGACCCTGCCTTTGCGAATGTTCTGCGCCGCACGCCATCAAACGGATCGTATACCAGCAGTCCGTTGCGCCAGGCTGTTCTCGGCCGCTCTGCCAGAGGCGGCGCCGTCGGCCGCAGAAAGCGCGGTGGGGTGCCCTTCAAGGAGGCGCGTCCGCCGTCGATCGTGGATGCACCCGAGGTACTTGCAGCCGAGCTCGGCGGCCTTGAGGAGTCGCCCCTTAAACCCTTCAACACCTCACTGCTCAACGACACGGAGATTATCGAGGAAGACGATGATGATGTGGAATACATTCGCGTCAAGAAGGTCGAGAAGGTCGAGTTTGGGTGCCAGACGGAATTCGTTGAGGACGAGAAGACAGTGGTTCTGGCTGCGCCGCCCATTATCGCGCCTGTTGAACCCGAGCCGGTGCCCGTACCGGCGCCACCTCCTGTCGTCCGTGTAGAAGTTGGCATCCAATCTGACGCGGAACCCGAACCTATTGCGCCGCCGCCGATTGTTCCACCGCCGCCCGTCGTACGCGCCGAGATGGGCATCCAGTCGGAGCCCGAACCGGAACCCGTTCTGCCTCCCAAACCTGTCATGGCGGAAATGTCTCTCCAAACGGACCCCGAGCCGGTGGTTATTATCGAGAAGGCAGAATTGGGTGTTCAACATGACGCACCTGAGCCTGTGCGTCTTCTGCCACCTGTACTTGTGGATAGCAGCGTTGGAACCGACCCGCTCCTGCCTCCCGCCCCTGTCCAAGTACCAGCGGTTCTCGGGAAAAGCCTGCCACCTTTGGTCACTGCAGATACTGGGCGCAGGGCCACTATCACCCAGGCCGACGTCTCGCGCACGAACAGCAGTGCGGGCGACACGACTATTACCCGCACGTTCCTAGGTGCTCCCGTGGTCGATGAGGACGAGATTGACGAGGGCGAAGAGACGGAAACGGGCGCTGAGACAGAAGACGATTATCACGATGCCCGCCAAAGCATTGTGATGACCACGCCGTCTGAGGATTTCCACTCTGTGCGCACGATGACGGACAACGACTACTCGGACTCGGAGGACGACGCAGAGAGTATCAAAGCGTCGCACTTTTCGAGCAAGCACCGGCGCTCGGCTGCGTCACTCAATCGGCCGCCGACTTCTGCTTCGTCGTACTTCGCGCCTGTTCCAGCGAGGTCGGCGTCGTACGAGACGGTTGGTGTCAGTGCGGATCTGTACGAGCTACCTGAACCCGTTGTTATATACGCACAGAAGCCAGAGGTCAAGGAAATGTCGGTCCAAACAGACGAGTGGAAGCCGCCAGCGCCACCCGCGCCGGTCATATCATCAATTATCCCCTCCCCGTCGCCCAAGCCCGGCCTGTATCGCGTGGGCTCCACCAACAGCCATCAATTCCAGTTCGTCCCTCCGCCCATTGGCACGTCGGCGCCTGCGCCCGTCTTCACCGCGCCGTCGCCCGCAAACACGCCTATGTCCAGCGTATTCCGCGAATCCTCGTCAGGAGCAGGCTCAATCCGCAGGCCCGTGACGGCGGATAGGCAGTCAATAGAGTCTCTCTTCTCCGGCGCTGCTGCAGATGATGCACCAAGTCGCTCGCGCGTTCCTTCGTCGTCGACGAACGGCCCCATCTTGGCGTCAATGGACAAGACGAGACCGCCGGTAATGTCGCTCCCACCACCACCGAAATTGCCGCCCCCACCCAATAGCATGCCCCCGCCGAACTTCATTCCCGAGCGCCGCTTAGCCGTAAATGGCGTTCGCGACGGGCCGCCACCCCGGCCCTCTTCTCCGCCACCCGCAGAGCTCATTCAGCGCGCGACGACGCCCCTCGGATCAGTCCTTTCTGTTCCCGGGGCCAATCCGCACAGCGTACGTTCGCTCTCCGCGAGCATGCCGCCGTCGATGGCCGGATTGCGCCAGCCCCCATCGACAAGCAGCTTCCGCTCAGCGGCGCATGCGCCAGGCCATATGTACATTCCCTCGGGCACGCTATCGTCGCACAGCGTGCGTGAGCGCCAACGCAGCGCGACGTCGCTGACGTCGGACCACAGCGGTATCGCGTCGCCGCGCTCGTCGATGTCGTCGGACCGCCATCAGACGCACTACGATGAACGTTCTACGCCCGCAGCGGGTGCGCCGTCGACGCCGAACAAGTCGGCGGACATGACGCCGCGCGCGAACAACGTGATGTCGACGGACCCGACCATTATCCATGCGATCACACAGACGATGATCGGCGAGTTCTTGTACAAGTACACGCGCCGTGCGATTGGAAAAGGCGTCGGCGAGAAGCGGCACAAGCGCTTCTTCTGGGTGCACCCCTACACGAAGACGCTGTATTGGAGTTCAGCTGATCCTGGTTCGTCAAATGTGTCGGAGTCGAGTGCGAAGAGTGGTACGTTGTTTTATATGTTTGGATGTTCTAGGGTGAACTCACGAGTCGTTGATTTTTAGCCTACATCGAAGCTGTGCGCTCTGTCCTTGATCCCAACCCCATGCCGCCTGGTCTCTATCAGTACAGCGTCATCGTTTCGACCCCGCAACGTGAGATGAAGATCACTGCTCCGACGAAAGAAAGACACGATATTTGGCTTAATGTACGTCTTCATATTAACTTTTAGCAAATGCTCTCAAATAACAATTTTCCTTAGGCGCTCAAATATCTCCTTTCCCGTCCAAACAACCCGAACGTCGTGTCGCCAGGGAGCAACAACATCCTTCCTCAGACCCCCGATAATACTGATCACAGTCGACGGCCGCCCATGGCCACCAGCCCCCAAAGCCAACGTAGTGCCCGTAGTCCAGTGGCCGGCGAACCGTGGAACACGACACCGCGCGGACAGCGGAGTCGATCCCAGCTCTCCGTCGGGCGCTCTGGCTCGAAGCGCTCTGGCACACCGGCGCTGGAATATCTACGCTGGAACGCCCCGGAGAGCCCGTACAGCCCCGACCGTTCTTTCGTCGACGTACCTGCACCCGACGCGGATGACCTTGACTTCGAGCTCCACGGTGAAAATGTGTCTGACGACGGCTTCGAAGGTCTCGAAAACGTACGCGCGTGCTGTGACGGGCGACACACTGTCGGTGGACACCACCATCACCATCACCATCACCACCTCCCCGGTCAAGACACCCAGACCAACCAGGGAACGCTTACTAGTCGCAGGAGCATCGATAATCGGCATTTGGACCCTGTCGCCGCCGAACATGTGCGCCCTGCGTCGCCCGCGTGGTCATTCCGATCACGGACGGGCAGCGCACAGTCTCACGAAGGCGGAACAGGAGGCGGTATCTTCTCCTGGGGCCGCCGTGAGGATGGAAAATCGCGGTTCGGCTCAAGGCGGTCGACCAAGACGTCGGTCCCTGCACTAGAATAGCTGCGTCCAGGCTTGAGCGCTGCTCCAAACTGAACCACACTTGCTTGCGTTTCTATCACTTCGTTTATTCCTGCGTTTGGTTTTGATGCTGCTTATCTCGCTGTCTATTTTCTTTGTCTCCAGCTACGCTCCCTATAATCGCAATGTTTGCGCCACAATCATACAATACGCTACCATATGATATCCACGTTCGTTTACGCTATCTTTTTTCTTTTTCTTTTTGAATCTTCCTCCGTTTAGTCAATCTCCTCTGCGTTCTTTATACCTCTTATTTTCGGTGTAAGCAGTTATCTTGTGTCATATTTTAAAACCAATACCACTCATTTTGCTCCTTCTGCTGGCTTTCCCGGAGCAATGAACTTGAGCAAAATCAATACCAATTGGGTCTAGATCTGTCTAGTCAATGAAGTGGCCCGGGCTTCTACGGGCATGAGGATTGGGATGTGGTGAATGGGAGCCTATGTACATCGCGGATTTGCCGCAAGGTGCGTGCGATCGGCAAGATACATAAGTTCATCAATCATTACGTTACAAATGCTCTCTCTCTTGAACGGCCAACTCACCGCAGAATCCCACTTCAAAGCCTCAACTGCTTAACCACATATCGCTCAGCTACACGCATGCTACATATCAATGAGCAGCTGGACCTCGGCTTATCTTGACTCTAGCTCGACCAGCTCCATGTCTATGTTTGAATAGCCCAGGCCTTCGACCGTTTGCAGAACCAATGACGGTCGCTCCATCACCGCGGGAAATTGGATTCCTATAAGTATACAACGATGCGGTCCTGCGAGCACTTCAAATCGAACGTTATTAAACTCTATCGTCGACATTTGCCACTCCGGGTTGTTGCAACTAGGCTCTATATAACTCCGAGATTCCAGCCCTGCTTGCATCGGACAACCCAAGACTAACAAGGGTTTCATCGGTGAGCTCCATCCACGTCTCGGAGTCAAAGTAGCGCTGATCGTATTCGTATAGCACTCACAAGCTATGACTACCTTCGTCAATGCATCTTGCCACTGCGAGCTGAATGCCTTTCGCGTTGCGTTCGATACCGCGTCACTTCCGATATTCAACGACATCTGCCACTGCTCCACATGCCGTCATTCATCTGGACAGATGGCGGGGCAATACGTCGCTATTAAGGGCGTGCCGCTGCAGCGCACGCACGGGCTGAGCGTCCATAGCAGTCGCAGTGCCAGCCGCCTCGGTCTCCAAGACGAAGAGGATTCGGACTCGTCGCACAAATTCTCCCACCACGGGAACATCGTGAAAGCGCCCACAGCTAACGGGTTGCTGGCCCCGCCTTCTATTAACATCGTTCTCGCGGAAACTCCCTACGAGCTCGGCGACCTGACGGCGTACAAGTCCTCCCCTAATGTCACCAGGTACTTCTGCAACTCGTGCTCGGCCCACATTTTCTGGGTGCTCCACAAGAGCGGTGTGGACATATGGACTGTAGCTGTTGGGATTCTGGACAAGATCGCGGGCATCGTCCAAGTTGGACATCATGAATGGATTGGAGACACGGTGGATGGAGGACTAGCCGATCACTTGCGGGTCGTCGGTGGACTGACGCTGCCGAGATACAAGGAGAGAAAGGGCTCCGTGGAACTCCCTTTTCCGTGGAGAGCCCCCGAATACGCACCATCTATTCCGGACGAGGGGGGTCATATCAAGCCGACTGACCGGTTGAAGGGCTTCTGCCACTGCGGCGCCATTTCATTCGAAATAACACGCCCTTCAGAGGAATCGCTCGCACCTACCGTGGCGTATCCGGACCTCATCTATCCATACAGCGGGTCGCGTCTGTCCAAGATCAACAACGTAAACGACGACAAATGGTGGCTTCGTCCCCTCGCTTTCGCCCATCCCACCAAATACCTTGCAGGTCATTGCATGTGCACCTTCTGTCGATTCACCAGCGGCTACGAAATCCAGTCCTGGGCGTTCATCCCCCTTGTCAATATCGTTCACACCGGCACTGACATCCTTCTATGCTTGGAGAACGAGGCCGAGCGGCCGAAGGGGCTGAAGCAGTATATCTCGAGCCCTGGCGAGTATACCGAATTTTGCGGGGTGTGCGGCGCGACTGCTTTCTCTTGGCAGGCGGGGACGCCTGACTTGGTTCACGTTTCTGTGGGCTTGTTGGACGAGAAAAAGGAAGGCGCGAGGGCGGATGGGTGGCTTGAATGGCACAGAGAGCGGGTTAGCTACGGGGAGAAGGCTCTGGATACCGCGATCGCCCAAAGTTTGGCGGAGGGGTTGCATGCGGTAGCGCTCTGAACTGCGTTGAGCGTTTATATATGAAGATAAATTTGCTACTTTTTAGACCTTCTAATACTGTGATATGTCCAAGATATATTCCTCTCAGAGCCATGATTGCGTAAACGGTAAAACGAAAAGATGACGAAGACACCTATACTTATATGTGTGCCAGAGCCGCTGAGCTTAGCGACTTGTCTTAAACAACAAATGCCTCTGAGATTGCGCTATCAAATGGTAAAGAACGCAAAGAATTTGGAAAAAATCTATTGCAAATCTGGAACGAGGATAAAATAAGAAAGAAGAAGATAAATGCAAGCCAGTACTACTCTACATTTTTTGTGAGGGAAAAGAGCTTGGTGTTTCTCTGAAGGTACGCAAATAACTTGCAAATAACGATAGAATACAAATACTGGACGAGGAGTTTTGTAGGGCGGCGATAGCGGAGTCATAGCGGAGATCCATTCGAGTTCAGTCACATGGCACTACTCGCCGGACCTTTCCAGTTCCGCCGTCGTTAGCTATTTTTCCATCCATATTTCATCGATAAAACTTACCGGCACGTCCTCCAATTTCCGTTTATTCATCTTCATCTTTCTCACTTCCTTGTCTTTATCTTTATGCACGACACTCTCCCCCGGCAAGGGATAGGAGATGTACGCCTTGATCCCCCTAGCCAGCGGAAAGTTGACAGTGAGTCAGTGAAATGCTTCATCAGTCATCGGCGTCGCTTACTGTTGATTGAAGGAAGTGCCCTCAGTCGCAGACGCTATTGTCCTTTGATTTTTATCTTGGA
>JAEKIV010000572.1:0-20552 GCA_016801325.1 Hypholoma fasciculare
ATTCGGTGGAGCCATATAATATATATACACTGTACCCGTTCGGTGAATGGTATTATATGGTACAGTGTTATGTGGGTATGTGGCGAAGCCATGACTGGGATAATGTGGTGAAAAATCAAGTGGAAGATATGTCCCGTGGCATGTGGCTGACCGCGTCGCGAGTAAGTAGGTCAGCCTGAGATGGTTAATCACATTGGCGATTATACTGACTTGGACATGCAGCATTGGCTGGCCGTTGACCGACGGTGCGTTCTTTTACAGGTTTCGGGTCTGCACTCTTCGTGTAGTATCTACGCCCTCGAGCATGGCCTCACTTTTTTCCCTTGGGCTAACTCTGCTACTAATACTTTCCATCCTATGCCTCATCCATGTATCATGCGGTAAGGATTGGGTAAGAAGTTTGGTTTGGTTCCCTCCTCTTTCACAGTGTATGTACCAAGGCATGATTTTCTAAAGATTTCTTTCTTTGCATCATACTTAATAATTATTATATTGTGGATAAATCGCCACTTTGGGACTGCACGCAATTACCAAGGCTTCTTGGACGCCTTATTACACCTCATCCAGGCATGAATGTCAAGATACACGCGGGTGCCGAATAATATGTATTTATTCCTGCCTTTCATGCCTACAATTTTATGTCGTCTGTTTAATGTCTGCCGTGATAATTACCATCGCGGAATTATATCTGCACCGATTGTTGTATGCAGTGCCAATATTTGGAATCGCGGCTCACTCAGGCCATTCAATAATATAGTTCAAGAATTAATAAATTCTAGTGCCCGTTCACAACGCCTGCTAATAGCCCCGAGGCCATAGGGACGCCGTCAATGATGGCGGAAACCGCCAGGCTCACAAGGAGTCACCAGTATCTACAGGATGTGCGGAGCAGATGTGGCGCTGGTACGGTCGTGCTTGTGCGTCGATGCTATGTATCGACGAGCGTCGAGAGGCGTGGGCGCGTGAATGTGTCATGTGATGTTTTGGACTTAGTCAAATTTTGTGCGCGACTCAAAGCGCCCCTCAGGCCTTCTCAGGCGCCGCGGGTCTGTCTGCGGACCGAGTAAGCAACATTCTAGCCACTAAAGCGGGTTCTGCATTTCCAAGCTACTTTTACGACAATAACGGCACGGTCGCAGTCATGGAATGGTCGAATAGTTGTTGAAACAGTGTTCTGATATATCCATCAAGTCAATTCTTACTTGACTAGTTAACGTCACTTTATTATCTGAGAACAGTTGTTTAGTGTAGTGGTGTATGTGGTATGTATTAGTTAAGGAGTTTATGCACATCGTAGGTTCGATTCCCGGTAAAGTATTGATTTGTATCGTAGGACACTGAAACAGTAGCAATAATAACAATTGTAAATAAATAAGTAAATAAATAACATTCAATTGCGACTGTAAGAAATTAATATTTTCCCCTTGGCTCGGCCGACGTATTGTGATCGTCTCACCCCATTATAAGGCCCGTGATCATGATGATGGGAGCTGCCTTATGATCTAGGCGACCGACATTAGGAAATAACTGCATTGGATCATAAGGCTGTGAGAAATTAACTCGATTATAGCGATCATAAGGCCGTCTGGGAATTTCCGACATAGATTCCTCCTACATATGCTAGCATATACTAATACATATAAATATGACGAACTCCGGACCTTCGGGATAATATTCAGAACCCGAATGAATTGTCGCAGCAGACGGCCTTCTAACAGGCCATCATATTGTCTCCTCGACGACAGAGATTGCAGAAGAAATCATTCGGACGGAATCTTCTCCTAAATGCCAGCTGTCGGTCTTCATAACCTGAATAAACACCACAGACATCACCATGAGCATCATTTAACGACGAAGCTACAACAGACTTATAAAAGACTCACGGTAGTGTAGGAAATTTTCTGCTTGCTATTAAGGCAAACCCAAGAAGCGATAGGACCATAGTCGTTTTGCAACAAAACCGGAGCTAGCGGTTCATATCCGCCTTCTCGAAGGGTTGGTTCCAACGGATACCACCCAGAGGGCTCCAAACAATCCGGGAGTACCTCTGTGTTCCGGAAGCCGGCAATGTAGGCCAATTCCGCATCCGTTTCCCCCACATTTAATACCACATTAAGACGCTTGACAGGCCTCCCAGCCCGCATTCTTGGCACGAGAGATTCAGCGTGCATTAGAGTGGAGATAACAAACGACATACTTTTTTGCTGTTGTAGATTTCGTGGTCCGGGGTGAATCAACAAGGTTCTCCACCTTCATATAAATTTCGGTATGAATAATATCGCCAATGCGAAGGTCTGTGAGCAGTGCCTCCACCCGCATCGCTTAGTGAAGTGTTAATTTAGAAAGGAGGGTGTTGGTGGTATCAAACTGTGGGACGACGACGTTAAACGATTCACTTTTATACAACACATGGAAAGGAGAAAATTTTCATTGACCAGACGCAAACAAAATAGGCTAGGAGTAATTTACTCCTAGCCTATTTTGTTTGCGTCTGAGTTTGGTCCGAGTAATAAGTAAAGCTTAAGCTTACATAGTTATAGTTTTTTAGGTTTCGTGTTGCTGACCAAGTCGTTCAAGGTTTTAGTACAACATTCCTTCGTTACAATCTTAACCACACATTCTCCACATTGCAGGCCCCACCGCTCGCAACCCAAATCCGGCTTTACATAAACGCACACATTTACCAAACAATCACATAGTCGATATTCCAGTAGAGTTATAGGGAAATATAACCTCTGCAACGGGTGGAATACCACTATCCGCAAGGTCTGTCTCGGCGGTGGGGAGCGTCAGACTGTCATCGCGGGCACCGTGGATTTCATATTCGCCGTAGGCGTCAAAGTAGCTGGACGACTCTGACTTGTCACTGGGTACACTGACACGCGCTGTCGAGTCTGGACTGGATGCGGGCAGCACCCAGACCAGCGCATCGCCCACTGCAGTCCAGTCGAGCGGCGTCCCTGGCGCGCTTGGGTCTACATTGAAGTCCGAGTCAAGCATGGCGAACTGCGCCCGCCAGTCGGCGTAGTCCGGCGTGTGGTCGTATGCGAGGCCGCGGCTATAGTCGAGCAGGCCGCCGAAAGCAGGCGGGAAGCGCGCGCCGAGGATTGCGCCAGATGTAGATGCTTTCGCGGCGTGAATGCGTGAAAGCTCACGTTCCTCTGGCTCGAAATAGCCGGGGCGACCTGGGATGGTTCTCCATGGGAGGTCGCCGCGCACGAGGAACAGGGCAGTCAATGCGAGGGATTCAAGGTCGTCGCGTGGGCCGAGTACTGCATGGTATATGAGTTTGGGAGCTAAAATGCGGGTAGCTTTGCGAGACGCACCGAGGCCACGATGGGCATGGAGACTAGCCCAGTGGGGCGAGCCAACGAGCCTTTTCGTCGCAGATAGGGCATCTGGCTTGCATGAGACACCTTCCACGATGGGCCGAGAAATGCCAAAATCAATGAGAACGAGTTTGGATGGATCCGTTGGTGAACAGAGGATGTTGTTGGGCTTGATATCACGATGAACAATACCACTGGCGTGTATGTGATTTAGAGCGGACAACTTCACCACCCTTGTGAGAAAGAATAAGGACAAAAGAAATAAATGTGACACATACCATCTGTAGAACAACACGCGCGCCAGTTTTTGTAGAAACCGGGCCCTTGATGCAGTCTTTTATGCTTTGACCTAAGAGCTCCATTGCTATGTATTCAAAGTGCGGGAGATGGCCATAGGCAAATATCGTTGGAATGGCAGGATGCCCTTGTAGCATCCAAAGTATCCTGCTTTCATGTTGCAAGTGAGGACGCTTCACCTTCTGAGACACGCGTGATTTCTTGAGGGCGACTATGCGGCCCGATGGTTCCTCCACGGCGTCATGCACACAGCCCTGGTACTATGTAAGATAAACAGTTGACGGAAACCATGATGAGACAACATACATATCCACCTTCCCCGATAAGTGTACCAGAGCGGTAAGTGCGAGATGCAGGCATATGTTCGAATTTATTGAATACCTTGAATACACGAGATACCGCTGGATGAGTGGAAGAAAGGAAAGCAAGAATTTTGCTCGTTCTGTATCGGGAGCATTATCTATGATGTCATAGTAACTTCGGGACGCTTACTTACATAATTACTCTTGATCCGCCTGATCCAGTCAGTAAGGACTTAGGAGCCTAACAGGAGAAGTCCCGATCCACAGGCCTTCCCGAGCCCTCCTCTCTCAAACAACTGCCCGTCCCTTACCTGTTCCTCCTTTTAAAACTGAGCGCTGCCATCAGCGTCTCGTCTCTGAACACATACGGTTAGTGGCGTGAACGCCATGAACTCTGCGAGCGATGATCGATGAAGGCGGTGCGATCGATTACCGCGGCGGCTCGCCTGCTCTCAGGGCGTGAAGGAGTAGGAACTATGTGAGGCGGGCTGGACGCCAGATTCAAAAGAGAGGCATGCGCAAACGCAGCAGATGCGCATTTTGGGCAGCGACGCGCACGGCAAGGCCCATCACGCTGGCTCCTCCAAAACATTTACAAGCGACGCGAACAGGCCGGCGCTCACAAAGCACCGCGGCGGGTGCATTCGATGTTGAAATGCGGCAGTGGGCCTCACCGGCGTCATGTACTAGCTCTTGTCAGACACTACTCTTGAGCTTAAGTGGCAAGGCTCTGCGGAACCCATTTTTGCATGGCGGAAAAATCTTGAAAAACAATCTGCAGATATAAGTATGGGGCAAGAACAATGACCGGCGTTGGCCTGTCATTGGCGCCACATTTATATTATGCTAGTATCGTCCGAGATGCAATGGCACCAGAGACGCAGGACATTGTGACGTTGCACTTCGTAGACGTAGATACTGATGCAGCGACATGATACTACTAGTGTACTACTTAGAGTGGTATGCGACGTGCGTACTTTATATTTGGTCGATCGCCGCCTTCAATCGCTATGATATGTGATAGCATTTTCTTCAAGCTCTATTGGTTTCCATCCCAATACTGGGGTTCAAGTTGGGGGTTTTATCCAAAAATATAATACTCCAAAAATACTACATTGTAAATAGACATGTGGATCAATACCGCCGTCTGATTTAGGGAATACCCGGATATGCCCTGGATTTCGACGCTCGGAGAGCACTTGCGACCTACGATTTAAGCCTCCTTTACGGAGACGTTTGTAATCTGCATACCCATTTGCGTGTGTAATATTACTGCTGGAATGTTTGGAGCAGTGAAAGCTTGTTGAAGGAAGCTGACGATGACCTCAAGGAGGCTCGTGAGCGACGTTACATTTGTATTTTCTTTCTTTTACTTCTGATTCGGATCGATCGCACGCGCTCGCTCTCCAGCGACCAACCAGCGACGCGCCCTATCTTACACCATCATCGCGCATGGCATATCCCGTGCGCTGACTATTTTCACCTCGCGCAGAGTACTGTCCCTCAGCCGTTTACACCTACAGTGTTCGTCTGAGGTCAGTATTTCTCTCTGCATAAGCAGTTATTCATATACTTATTATTCCTAACCTGTAGACTTACTGCGTACTGCTACAAAGCTTCGTGAGAACGATGAAATACCGTTATTGGATCGCGGCATCTTTACGGCATGCCTTCGGCTAGATATTTTGATGTCATCTTGTATCAACAAGTTAGCACGCTAATAGAGGCTTGAATTGGGCTTGAGATCTTGAGAACCAATCACTGGCACCTTCGCGCAACCTTGGTCCTTCATGACCCTTCGCACAACTTTCGCACTGCCTAGTTATAGTCCAGAGCAGAGCGCACAAACGTGATGTGAACCTAAATGTACTCCCAGTATGCGTCCGAGATCACCTCGATCATTCATGGAATCATTATCAGAGTTCCCGTTGTCGAAGGGCTTGGAAAATAATGTGTGAGTACAGTTGTATGATCATCAATCTGTCAAACGAAGTCGGCATCAGTGTGCGACCACCTGAGACAGCTTCGAGAATCGGCAACTACCATGCTTTATTGCTTACTTATGGGCCACCACCACTCTGAAGCCAATTGCTCGAGAATTTCGTTGCTAAGCTACGTTCCCATCTATACCTAGGCGTACATACCTAGGCGTACATCCGCCCAAAATCGAGCCTATCGCATTCACCATGTCGGCATCCATCCTCGATGACCGCGACCCGGCTTTCGTCTACACAGGCTTCTGGGGACAAATGGGAGGGCAGGATTTGGATTTTGCCGGGACGTCCACCTGGACCAATTTGTCCCTCTCTACAGCTGTGATATCCTTTACAGGTCGGCATGTTTTCCAAGAGCGCGCACACTTTGGCTAAATAATTAACATTGGGTACATAAAGGCGTACAAATCACGGTGTTCGGGTCCATTGCTGCCATCGGCGATGGGGCTGCACCAACAACATTTTATAGCCTCGATAATTTACCTACAAAACAGGCTTTCACCGCTGTTCAACAGTCTCAAGCTCAGTTCCACCAGCAATTCTTCCAGTCCGAAATACTCAGCTCTGGCGATCATACCCTGGAGATTCAGTATCTGGCTAATGAGGGGAAATATATCCTCGATTTTGTGCAAATCCAGGCGGCCCAAACGAGCCCTAATCAGGCTTCTACAACAGATACGTCGTTGTCACAGACATCCACGACGAAGGCTACGCCAACCACAGCAACCACGGCACCCGCAGTATCTGTCGGGGCTACTAACTTCACGTCAGGATCGTCCACTGCACCTACATCCGCAACAGGCTCTAGCACACAGTCCTCAACTACGATGCCAGCGGCGTCCACAACACCAATATCGTCTGACACGTCTCCGACTCAGGCGGCTTCAACAACAGCCGAGTTAGCTACGACGCCTATAGGATCGTCGTCCTCGCCGACAGCACCGGCATCCTCCTTAACTGAACATCGTAGTCACAATACTATGCCGATTATTGGGGGAGTAATTGGCGGCATTGTTTTTGTAGGGATTGTAATTATCGGTGTAATTATTTGGCGAAGGAAAAGGAATAGAGTGAAGGCTTTCTCAACTCCATGTGAGTAGGCCAATTTATACCGATTCTTTGCTGCTAACCATACGGCTAGTGCCTGTATCCTCAAATACCACCGTCATGCCATTTCATCCACAGCCCCTTCAAGGAGACAATATGACCGGTTCAACTTATTTTACCACCAGTGAGAGCAAATCAAGAGCTCAACTACTTTCTTTACCACCTCCGGCCTACGAGTAGTCGCTATGTATCTGCACAGAGCGCGAATAGGGCTGCACATTATGATACCAGTTTTACTATAGTACTTTTCGCTCACTGAACGTGATAATATCAATTTATGTAGTTGCGTCCATTCGATGTCCAGAGCATCTCACCTAAAAAAAAACTACGCCGTGTATGACAAGCTGTTGATTGTGTCTTCGTCCCTGTGAAATATCATTCCCTCATCTACCCTCGATCGGCATAGCGAACTAGTTAGCCGCGCCGACTCGTTCCACGCAGGGAAGGCATCCTCCGGCAAATTCGACACAACTTTGACGCGGTTGTTCAGCGACGCGACCATCGAAGACGAGTATGTCTTCCCGAGGATGAGGGCCGCGACCTGGTAATACGGAGGATGACCAGGAAGGTACACCAGCGCGAGGCTGATCCCTGCCAGTGATGCTGTAGGTAATCTTGTTAGTCGCGAGATCCGCGTCTGCATTGATCAGGATGGCGATTCTAACCAGTGATGCCTCCTGTCTCGATGGACAGCCTGATTGTACGCTTAATTATGCTGCGCGTCTCCTGGAACCCCATGTCGCGCTTTTTCAGCTATTAATTGTCTGTCAGCAGATATATCGTTAAAGGTAAATGAAATGCTCGTGCGTACATAGTATATCATGATTACGGCGATCATCACATCACAGGCAAGCGAGCTTGCACCCCATACCTTCCGAAGAAGAGAAAAGATGTATTTAATTCTCCAGAATTGTTTTTTGATGTGGTCAAACTTACCCCAATTGTAATCAATGATAAATCTGTTCCAAGTACACTGCTGATAAGATTCGCGTGTTTGGTCTGTATTGACACTGAAATCGCTGCCCCAAGTTGGCAGAGCGACAGCTGAAAAAGGTAAGAATTGATATAGTATTCAGTACAACGGATATTTGTCTTACCATACCGATCAAGGCGACTGCGTATTTCCACTGGGTAAAAACTGCAACTCGATAGCAGTAAAATGCCTGGGCAAGGCAAGCGACTGCCAAAAGGGGATACGCATCAGTCAGGCGTGCTAACGGGCGCTTAAATTGAAAGTACGTGGCAGCACCCACGCACTCAGGCCTGTTAACAGTGGGATAGAGTACCACGAAGATCCAATCTGGTTTATAACGAGTGGATCCGTTGTAAAGAACACAAACACGTCGTGCGTCACCGCCACCGTTTGTACTGCTTCGAGCATGAGCTCCAGGAACACGACCAACTTGAGAATGAGGCGGTCATTGGGAAAGGCCATGAAATAAAAATCTGGAAAAAAAATTAATAAGTACATCAGGCTGGTATGGAAATTTGTCCTTGGGTGCCACGTACATATTTGGACACATAGGAATCCGAATAATATCCAATTCGCCATGGTTCCAACAAGCTGATGACGCGGGAACGTCAGTAATAGGCGTCACATCGAAGAAGGGGATGGTATTTACGACAGTTGTTACGCTATAGAAAAGAATTTAATGCTGAGTAATATAAACGGATATCGCTTACTCACTCCCTGTAGACAAATGCCGGCAATCGCAGCAAAGCAGAAGCAAGCGTCATAGATTGGTATTAGCTGATAATAATTAGATGATAATGCCTTGTAGCAGCGAAGAAATAAGAGGAAGTCTGGTTGAAATGGAAGTACTCCATGAGATGCATTCTTTATAGCCGCTCTACCATGGTTTTAGGCACTCAAGATGTTCAAGCTGCGCACCATCTAAAGCAAATCTGAAGTGGTGGATATAAACCTGCCACATCTAGAAGTAACGCACCGCATGTGAGTTAGCGCCGAGTGATAATGTTGCATTCTAATCAGGCGACGGAGCTATAGAGATACTTTACATATTCTCAGAAGTGTACCACCAGGGCATTCAAGATAACCTATCCTTGTAAAATCTACTACACCCTCGCCGACTCTGACTCCAGTCAAAAATGAATTCCAATAGAAGTTTTCAAAGATAACGCCTTTTCTTTTTCAGCAATTCGCGGTGACAGGAAGCTTGACCGGCAGTGGATCGTGGCACAGCAAACGTAGAGCATCCAACAGCGCTGATTAGTGGGGTTTTGCGTAATGATGATGCATAGCATGAGAGGTGTGCGGGTCCTGGGACTAGTCTCGGTCTATACCTGTCACCCGATAAGATTAGCTTCACCTGAGAAATCTTCGGTACACAGTGCAATATTGACACAATGCAGTGATTGTATCGCACCCCATATGTCTTCGGCCACTTCTTACACCGACGCGGTCAAGACAGGACTATAAGCCCATAAATACATAAATAGTTGGTCCTCAAGCTGGCCAATGAGGTAGCTGCAATTTCTGCAGACCGGCGACATAGCCTCCCTGAGAATTTATCCATGCATTAGCGCCTTAGTAGGGCTGCTGTTTTTAGTTACTCTCGAGCTTTACAATTTACAAATGGGTGTCAATAGTTGCGACACAGCAGCTCCTTCAGAGTCCTATGCTATACGACATGCTGAATGGAACGGGATATATCAAGTCATACAAATCTGTTTGTGTGTCCTTCTTCAGGTCCAGTGATCATCGATCTCGATCAGGACTGGATTTTTTAGATCAGGCTCTGGGTACAACAGTCACCGTGATGCACTTCAAGCAGAGAGGAATGGCTCCCGCGGATCCGAGGTTTATCTTATAAATCTGTGGGGATATATTATTTACCGGTGACGGGACTGAGAAGTATGTCAAGAGAATATTCTTCCTGTGAACACCCTAACCTGAAATATCCTGATCTCTACAGTATTCATGGACATGTATTACTACTTGTAAGAAATTAATTATATCTGGTTAAATCTGAATCTCCTTCCATTTACCAGAAAATAGATCCATAAGGATAGGAATGAAAGCGTCTGATTACATATCTCTGTAGTACATTCTCTTTTATACGTCCTGAATGATTTTCTTTCCGTTCGGTTTTCAAGCTTCAAGCTCAAGCTTTGACGTTATTGCGTTTTGCATCCAAGCTGTCGCTTTCCCTACATTTATTATCAAGAATATTTTGCTGTCTCCGGTTTTCTTACTTCTACCCAATGAATGAAATTTTGTTTGACGTAGTATTCAACCTATTCAGCTTCGTGAGTTCGACGGTACATTGCTCTCTCATTGGAATACGACCTAAAAACTCTTCTAGGACCCAGAGAAAATGAAATTGCATTGTCAGTGGAAGTGGTCGAAAAATGCGGCTCCATCAATGCAAGGCTCGGGGGTCCAGTCTCGTCCCATCCGGCTGTTAGCACCGCTGTACGATGGTCTGGGTGCCGGGCTTGCCTTTTGTGCGTACATACGCTGCTTACCGCTAGCGCACGAGCGCTTACATTGTATTTAGACATCGTTGCCTCTGGCGTCACAGCGCAGCTTCAAGAGTGGAGAATGGATCATGATCATCTGCGCCTAGCTCTTCTCGTCGTGACCCCCTTCCTTTTTTGCGTGTCTTTGGTTAGTCGCCTGTGAAGCTCTCGCCGAAATAGCTGACGAACGCTATTTTAGTTCTACACTCTTCAAATAGTGACAGCACTTTCCATGGTGTAAGCCTTCTCTTTTATTTGCTCTAGGGTGTGTTTCTAAATGCAGTCCCGCCTCAGTTTGGGGCCCACAAAGCAGTACTATGCGAATTCCAAGTATTATTCCGCTATCCGCCCAAAACCCAACCCAGAGGTTGACCAATCCCTGCCGCACATCAGAATAGAGATGCCGGTCTACAAGGAAAACCTCGAGACGACCATGTAAGCAGTGATACCAATTACGTATTGACATCGAGTTCGTCTTTGGATCGTCCGACCAAGTTCATCTTGAGTTCGTCCAAAGTCAATCCAAAATAGTCGACTGCCGGCTTCTGGAATTCGGGCGGCGCCTGAATTTTATTCACCCACCTGATGCGCGCACATTTACATTTGAATTTGAACCGTGACCGTCTTTCTTGTAATTATGCTCATCATGGACTCCTCGCTGCAGAGCCCCGTCTATTCTTTCGTTGAAGAATGCTATGAAGACTTATACGCGTCAGGGAGGAACATCGGCTATCTTCGTGCATGACGACGGCCTTCAAAATCTGAACCCAGTGGAACGAGATAAGCGCATTGCGTTCTATGCGGACCATAACATTGGCTGGGTCGCGCGCCCACCACATTCGCATGAATTGGGTGGCTTCAAGCGAGCGGGACGCTTCAGGAAGGGGTCAAACATGAACTATGGACATGCGGTGCGTGTCCGAGTCCCATTAATATTTGTCGCTCATGCCTATTATTATAGCTCTCGATGTGTATGGAAAAGCACATTGCCATGCTTCAGGCTTCCGGATTCAGTGATTTAGCCTCTCTAGAAGACCATGCACTAGAGTGCGCCGTCGAAGAGACGTATCGAAACACGGGAAAGCGGTGGAGACCGTGGGCCAAAAACGCGCGTTCGCTGCGTGTCGGCGACATCGTTCTTATTGTCGACGCAGACACTAATGTTCCCGAGGCGAGTGAATTCTGCATGTCGCGCAAAGGTTTGTCAACTAGCATAAAGCTGATCACATTTTCATACCTCACATTCCTGGATACAGGACTGCTTTCGCGACGCCGCTCGAGAAATGGCTGAATGCCCAGAAGTCGCCATCATCCAGCACGAATCAGGCAAGTGCGCATCCTTCTATGTCGAGCGGTGTGCTGACGGTTTGAGGCACAGACATTATGCAGATTGCACATCATTTCTTCGAGAACGGGCTCGCGTACTTCACGCGGAGGATGAACAAGTGCATCTCGCTGGCTTGTGCAAACGGAGAGATGGCACCGTTCGTCGGCCACAACGCGTTTCTGCGCTGGTCTGCCATCCAGGACGCTGCATTCGTTGATCCTGCCGACGGCACTAGGAAAATCTGGTCAGATACGTGCGTTTCCGAAGACTTCGACCTAGCGCTCCGCGTTCAGCTCAAGGGATATATAATCCGCTGGTCCAATTATTCTGAAGGTGGCTTCAAAGAGTGTGTCTCGCTCACCATAGACGACGAATTAAACCGCTGGAAAAAAATCGCCTATGGTGTCTCCTATCTGTTCCAAAAAATAGACTAACTCTAATGCAGGGATCTCAGGTTGTAACGAGCTGATGTTTAACCCAATTAAGGATTGGTGGGACTTAGGACCCATTCCAAAGCAGCTGCGTAGTTTTCTGTGGTCCGAGGCGCCCTTGAACTACAAGATCTCCATGCTGGCTTACATGTTCTCATATTATGGGATCGCCACCTCACCCTTCCTCTCATTGCTGAACTATCTCGTTTGGGGATGGTCGTTCGACCCCATCACCTTGGTTTTCACTGCTGCTAGTAATGTTTCATATACGCTCCTAGAATATCGCCTTGGCCAATGCCACATGTCATCAACGTTATTCTCGAACTTCTCTTACCTGCCATTCCTGTGAGCGCTGCGTGTTGCTACGTTGCATAAAGGCTTCTACATCTGCTTATATATGGATGTCAGCTGGTTCTTTTTCTCGGGCCTCAGCGTACATCTTTGGTACGCACTACTGGCACATTTGTTTTCCTTCGACATAACATGGAGCGCCACTATTAAAGTACGTCATGAATATAGTGTAGATAGCACGAAAATTACTTATGATGTTCCCCGTAGGAAGTAGAAAAATCAAATTTTTGGCGCGAGGGTCCCCGTATCATCAGGCGGTATTGGGCAGTTTTGCTGACCTCGACAGTCGCCCTCATCGCCATCGTACTCCCGTCAACGCCACTGGTACACGCCAGCTGGCGAATAGAACCCTCTTGGGCGCTGCTTCCTCCTTTGGTGTATGTTGTGACTGTTGCACAGGTACAAAAATAATCCAGGCTGATCTATTCTTTACAGAACTGTCGCTGCAGGGCACATTCTAGTCCCAGTGCGTGTTGCATCACTCTTTGTAAATGTACAAAGACCGACTGTTCTATCAGTTTGTGCTCAACCCCTGGTTTATGATATTCTCTTTTTGAAGGAAATCTGCTCTTCGGCGCACTGAGCGCGTGTATGCCACACCACACTTATTTTTACGGATACGAACGAGGAACTGGCTCGGGAGCGTATCCCTGCTCAAATATTTTTCTGATAAACACCCTTTTCTACATGGATCATTCGAACACCCCATTATATAAGTTTTAGTTTGTGTAGTTGAGGGTTAGAAACCACTTGAGATTATGACAGGTCAGATAAATTTCAAGCTCCGCTCAAAACGGCGCTATCGTCGTTGCATCTTCGAGTTTAGCCTGAGAACGCGCTCCCATTGTGTTCCTCTTGTGTTCCTTTATGCTTTCTTTGTTATCTTCAGGGTCAAACGCTCAAGGACAACTAGCAAATGGATCTCTTGAAGATTCGCACACGTTTCATCCTTGCGTATTCGCGGATTCTTCTCCTGAAGCCTTACCAGACGGAACAACCCGAGTTATTGACATCGCTACAGGCGCGAACCATACCCTACTTCTGCTAGAGATAAACCGGCGCAGGAAAGAGTTGTGGGGCTGTGGAGACGGGCGTAAGGGTCAACTTGGGTCACATTATCGACGGACGGTATCATGTACGGGCCTATTTCGAAAGCTTGAACTGGCGTTGGAACGCGCTGAGCTTGGAAATTATACTGTCAAGTCGATCGCCGCCACCTGGGAAACGAGCTACGTCGTCCTTTTTTGTCCAGGGCGCAAGGATGTGGTGATATCCATGGGATCAGACGATTATGGAGATCTTGGCGTCGGAAGCTCGAAGAAAAGTGGCTCGGAGACGGGGTTTCACGTCATTGACTTCAGTCACATTTATTCTCTTTCAGAACACCTCGAGGTCCTGGGGATGTACTCTGGCCAGCGTCACGTAATTCTACACCTCAATTCTATCTCAGGTCCTGTCTTATTGGGGTGGGGCATGTCCCGACATGGCCAACTTGGGGCCCTTGCCGACAAACCATTTGCGCCCACACCACAGATCCTTTCTATCAAGTCTGACGACATATCTTCTCTAAATCTTGGAATGCATCACACTGTCATTCGGTATAATTCAGGAGAACTCTCATGCCTCGGCTCAGATAGAAAGCATCAGCTGCAGGTCGTCTCGGCCTTAGACATGGAGAAATGTGCTGCGCTGGATATCGGATGCACCTGGAATGGCACATACACTATAGTTCGTAACGAAGGAGGCTGGAGTATGCGTTCATCCGGGAGCAACACGCACAGCCAGCTCGGGAGAGAATTGGACAATCACACCCTTGCAGGTGCCACCACCTTTCCAGACGGCTCGCTATGTGGAGAAAATCCGCCATTAGTTGTATGCGGAAGCGAGCACGTTCTGGTCCTTGAAAATGCCTCTGTCCCTGGATCGTCACGCCTCTGGGGCTGGGGATGGAATGAACACGGAAACTTAGGCGTGGGCCATACGGACGACATTCCTATACCTACCAGACTCTATCCCCCTTTCAAGCAGAATATGACAATCTTCAATGCCTGGGGTGGTCTGGGCACGAGCTGGATCTTTGCAGAAGTGACGGAGACAGATGCCCCTGTCTAGCTATTCCTTCCGTTTGCAGCGTTCGTCAATTGTCTGCCATATTTAGCCCTGTATACAGGAAGACTGAAGCACTGCACGGAAACGTGGAGAACGTTAGAGGCTAGTTACCCAGAAGAAGCCTCCAATGGTAAGTACTGAAGGTCGTTACGGCTGCAGCGAGTTCTATGACGCTCGCAAATAGGTACCACAGGCTGGTTCGCTTGCTCGCCCACATTCTCCGAGCACAGAAATCGCCGACGGCGTCGCAACAGTGCTCCTGGACCATTATGGACTCTCTGGCTCCCTTTTCACGTCGCAGATCTTTCGGCTAGACTCCCGCAGAACTGTGTGTTGAGTTGCGTGGTGACGCTGAGAGTAGTCTCGCGCGAAACATACCTCCGAATTTAATGAGGAGAACTCCATACCGACTTCCTGCCACCCCACCTTAACCCTTGTGACACGTACAACACGTCACAAAATAGCCATGTAGACCGGAAACTAGTGTGTAACAGATAAAATGTGCGCTTACACGAGCAAACTGGGGGCGTGGAGACGCAGCAGGACAGGTGGAGACAGTGTAATTAGAGCCCAGATAATTTGTGTCAATCCTCACTTTCCCATATGAATCCTTCCGGGGCTACCCATGCGCTTGTAGCACCTGGAGCGTATAAAATGCTGGTTATTTTCTGGCGAGCCCAATACTCAACCTAGAAATGATGTCAATAAGGGTCGGCATTAGTCTTCATGCAAAGAATTCAGACTTACCGGGGGTGTGTTCAGTGAAAAACGATCCGCTATCTCAGGAGGTATTGCTTTCCATGTCCATTTTGAATCTCGTTTGAAGAGAAACCCAGGAACCCAGTGGTATTTTTGTTTTTCGGAACTGTCCTCATTCCGGACCTTGCGCAGGACAATGCCTGCCCGGACCATTTTCATCATTCGCTCGCACCAGTCTTGCTGGAGCTTAAATGGAACTGGTTTGTAGATAATGACCCAATTAGTTGTCAGCAACCCTGTGGGTTGTAAAGGAGACTCGTATCCAGCAACATGATCTACCTGACCAATGAACAACCTACTAATACGAGTGTGCAGAGAACCCACATGTGCAAAGAATACCTTGAATGAATGTGCGATCATTTTGGCGGCTCCTTTTGAGGTCGTCTCGATACTTTTTGACGTGTTCCGCCATACTGTGGGGCCCAACCTCCGTTATCGCGATGTTCACAATATCGAATGCCTTTGCCGGATTCCCGTCGCAGTCTGATAGATACTTCAAGTTGATATTTATAGCAAGCCTTGAGAAATCCGTGTGCTCAGCCAGCATCTTGGCAGTGTTATCAAGATAAATGCAATTAGCGAGCTCATCGAATGTTGATTCATGCAGATGAACGAAATCCTCAAGGAGATTGTCAACGATTTGGTGATCCGTGAGCTGGCCGAGCGTAGCGCGGATTCCCTCGGCTTCATCGGTCTCTTGGTACTGCTTGCACTGTGCTTTATGCGACTTCCATGCGGCGACTTGATGCTCGCGCGACTGAGCCCCAAATGAGCAAGTGGCCAAAAATAACGTCTCGCGCATCATGGGTGTATGGTGTACTCACGCAGTATCGAGTATGCTTGCATGAAGCGCAGACGGGAAACCTAGGCTGTCCAGTGCTTTCTTCGTTTTTACATTCTGCGTAACCACATGGCGAGTTTTTGTTTCTACTCGTCACAACTTTTGTTGAAGGGGATTTGAAGACCGTCTTGTAATAATCGTCCGAGGGCATTTTTGAGGAGCCTCTCATTTCCTTTGCAGTCTAGCCCAAGTCTGATAGTCACCGTACAGCAGACCAATCACAATAGCAAAGCAATAAGAAGTCCGAAACTAATTCAGACGCTTGTCAAGATTGAACAGCCTGGGAGGATCGAAGAAACAAAGTGAAAGGGACAAGTTCTATTATTTGGCTGCCAGACACAAAAGTCGAACACAAACAAAATTTCATTTCCCGCTTCTCCGACTCGGAACCTTCCGAGTCGGGCTGACAGAACAGGCACCCACGAAGAACAACCACCAGCAAGATGATCCACAACACCATCCTCACAGTCACTCCCCCTAAGCCGCATTGTGTAAATAGACGTCCTACATGAGTCCCTGCCTTAATGGACTTTAATGAAAAAAAAAAAAAAACATCTTCCGAGTCTATGCATTTTGAATTTTAATTGTTCAGCGATTTTCTTATGCCGTGGCTTCTTGCCGTCCTCCCAAATTTATCTGCTATCATCCCATTCTGCTCCGACACCAAGCGAAGGTGTTTTGAATATTTTGAACCCATGGCAAATAAGCAAATCCAAGCGTACGAGGGTCCTTACTGAATTACATAGTCATATTTATTTAGGCTCAAATATATAGTAAGTACCGGCGTGTTTCAAGCTATTTCAAGAAGGCAACGGTGACTCGGGCAGGGTTAGGGACTGGTCGAGCGAAGATGTCCGAGAACTTTGCGCCGTGGTTACTTAGTCAAGGAAACGCACAGACTGAGGACAAGAAGCAAAGCAACTTTATGGAGCGGTTTGAGCAGGTACACGAAAAATTTATCTGGGACCTGCAAAGCACTGCAAACAACTCAGAAGAGATAAGCCCAAAGTTTCTAAAAAAAATGGAGCACACCCTCTCAGCCACGATCTCGGCATGTGTCAACCTTTGACTAATTTTATAATGCCTAGTGCCAGCAGCTCGCAGGTTGGCATTCGCCGCTCTCGAAGTTACGGTAATGAAACAGGAATTCCAGCGTCGAACAGAGACAGAGTCTTTGATAAACCATCCAGGGCCTGCCGAGGCTCCCCGAATTTTGGCGTATAAAAGCGAGCAGAACTCTTCGTAATTCCTCAGAGCAGGCTCTCCTCCCACATTCACAGCTTCAGGCGCAGGTCACCGCATCAACAAATCCGTTCGTCATTCTCTCTTTCGCATCTCCCAAATATCTGCTAACGTGGCGCTCCTAATAGAATTTAGCAACATGTTTTCCATCCGTATGATCTCCATGGCCGCGTTCTTCCTTGGGTCCCTCGCAGTCAATGCAGCCGTTAACGTTAACCACGCCCGTCCCGGTGCCGTTTTCACCGCGATGCCGATGCACTTTGTCCCCCACGTCGACGGGCACACTGCGCGCACGGGGACGATCCCGCACCCGGTGATCGCCATCGGCCATGCCGACCAGGATGGCTTTGTTCCCGTGGCGGCAGTGTCGCACAACCCACCCCCCCACATGGGCGTGACGCATGGGATGCACCACTACGACCAGCATACGCGCGCCGCAGGATTCGGGAGCTTCAGCCCTGGTAGCCGCGTTGCAGTAGAACAGCCGACGCACGTCCACATTGATAACTTGAACCATGTCACACCGAGTAACAATTTACCACACCGTCTGCATGACACTGATACCGCGAATCTGCAAAACGCTGTCTGTAAGTTGCCACTTCCCTTTCTAGTACCTGTTCGGAACCCTTACTTTTTTACTTCATAGACCATGCAAGTGGCTACCGTTCGAACAACCCCCGTGTTCCCACTCCTCCCGCCCTACCTCCCCCATGGAGGGCGCACAACTAATTTGTGATTCATTTACGTATTAGTTCAATGCTTCATACATATGAATAAATTATATTGGAATTTTAATTATGTTTTGAATCAGCTTAAATAAGAATATGAAGTATGTCATGGTGCCAGTGCTGTAAAAGAGTATTCTTATTGCAAACCCCTGATTTTGAAGTTTTTTAGACGGCGTCGTCCGCTGAGAAGGGTAAGAACATCGCCATTTGAGCCATGGGGCCCTGACTCGGAGTGTTGATAGCCGCCCAGACGCTCAACTTCTTCTACAAGGAGTCAGACTGAATTCACTTAACCGGCGAGTGGAAATCTGCGAACTTAGACAACCGTTTGATTTAACAACCAAGGCCTGTGTTTGCTGCATATAATTAAATATATTACACGTTACATACACAGTTAAATTAAACAACCAAAGTGCAAGCACTTAAAAGAAAGGAACCCGCGCCAACTTGAGTGAACACAGTAAGCCAGAATTTCTTTTAGTGATGTACAATGCAGAATCCAAGGTAGTTGTTTTGTTAGTCGGCGTGGTCTGACTCTATATTAGGACAAACTTTCTATTTTTGGAAACCCACGGAAGGTAACTGATGCAGGTGCGCTTTACATGGGTGCAGGCAACCAAAAATGTGCCTTCCGAGGTGCTCCCTCGCTACCGGGATTTGTAATTTATCGACGCCGTGTTATTAACTGCCTCGACTATCGAGTTATGTTTCCCAAAATAAAGAAGATAAATCGACAACACGAGCCTTGGTTTATTTCCAAGTGTGGTACACACATTACTCAAACCGCTTTCCTTGGAGGACTATCGAAAGCATCAGGCGAAATAATTCGGGAGACCTTCCCGTCTTTGTTCTTGTAGAAAACAATATCTCCGTCGTCTTCCACGAAGCAGCACTGTGTAAACGTACGATAGAGAGCGCGGAAAGTATTCTATAAAGAGAGTCATGGCCAATGCTAGGTACTGGATGACGAAAAACGCTCACAGTTGAATCGTAGTTATAATCGTCTTTAAGAACCCTTTTGATGGCTTCAGTGACTTGGGGCTGATTATCTTGTAATGGCCAGTGGACTTTAGATTTAAAACTAGGGGCTTGAAACGTGAGACTTACAAAAAGGGATGGATGAGAATAAGTGGTGCGCGACCTAAGACAGAGTAAGAATCCTATATATAAGCAGTTCTGAAGGAACTAAAAACTTACATGGTCGTGTGATACATTATGGAGGAAGAACCGGCCTATCCATCCTAACAATGGCCTGTCCACGGTGGAAACCGCCCCCCGCAGAAACGACCACTGCTTATTCCGAAAGTGAGGTATAGTTGGGTCGCTGTGGTGTAGGTATGTCAGCATGACTATCCAATGATTTGCAAGCTATTGAACAGCGTGAGAGAGGCTTGAGTTGCAAATAATGTTCCTTATAGGATGATCGCTCACAATGTATGGCACGAAATAAAGCTTGAGGAAGTTTTGGAATCCAACGGTGCGCGTCCACATGTAAAGAATTGCGGTCATAACCGAAAGACCAATATTAGAGGCTATGATGCCACGTCTTTCGCAAGGTTTAAACAAAGCTGAGGAAGGCTGAAAATGCTGTACGGAGTGTTTGATTTAAAGCTTCGAAACTTGAAATTCGCAGTAATTTACTCACATTTGTTCCCGGTGGGTACGAAGGAGATCCCATGGCATTCGTGAGAAGGTAGTATTGCCATCCTAGTGCCTGCATGAGGAACATACGAACAAGTGTATAGATCGGCGTCTCTTCAAAAATTTCGTGGTAATCAGAGATTCGTGCCACAGCTTCAAGGGGTAAATTGTAGTCTTTGCGAGTACGAGGGACGAAATTTTCATCGCGTTCGAGTGACATAGTCGCCTTGTGATGGGCATGGTGCGAGGAACGCCAAGCGTGGTATGGTACCATGATGAACTAGAAATATACCCGTCGATATAATATTAATTAGACGTTACAGACCAGCTATCCAGAACGTACGGTGTGGAGCAAAAATCCAATGACATGATTGACAAAGGCGTAATTGGAGATACTTCCGTGTCCAGCTTCGTGTGCAAGACACCACCAGCCAGCGAGAATGATACCTTGCCAAAACCAGTAAAGAGACCAGAGTCCCAATTTTACTAAGGGCACAACCGTCGAAGAAAGGCCGCAGTCAGTAATCAGGTACTGTACTATTTAAAATGATTCGTCCTAGGGTGTGACCTGGGACAGGTTGGACGAAAAATTTGACCCGTACACCCCTAAT
>JAEKIV010000573.1:0-27530 GCA_016801325.1 Hypholoma fasciculare
GATCATGGTATTCAGGTACTCTCTAGCACTTCACCACTCAATTTTATGGGTGTTTGAATATTTGATAAAAAATGGCTTTATATACTTGACTCGCCCATCATGCATCATGGGCCATCAAGTGTCCACAAGCGCGGGCCACAGACGCGCTGGCCAGCTGGAGGTCCATGGCCCGTCGATTGTGACTTAGCAAGAAAGAATCCAGCGGCCGGCGAACGGTTCGGCGAACACGTCCGCGGACTCCGCTCCCAGTAACTGAGATGTTCTGGAGATCTTCCGATGGCGCCTACCTTGCGCCTACCCAAAATTTCTTTCTCTTCAGGTAGTTTCCACACGGTTGTTCTACACCGGGCCGACGACTCCACGTTGAAGCTGAATTCAGAAATTACTTGTATGTTCCTCCCACCCGTCTTGCACCCGTCAACCACACTTCTTTGCTTCATTGCCGATCAAATACGCCATTATTTCTCATCAGTCTCTTGATCGTATTCAATACTCGGAGAAGTGTAGCTGCAGACGCAGAACTGCAGCCGCACAACATCATGGATATAAATATTCAACACAACTCCATTGAATTCTCGCCAGAATAACCCAGCATGGTCCACGTAGTGAATTGCCTTCTGCTCTTTGGTGGACTTTTCAGTCTTGTGCTTGCTGCCTCCCGCACTTCTCCTCCCGCTGGCACGGTGATAATTCGCTCTGGAACGACTGCGACAGGCGAGTTCGCGACCATCTCAGCCGCTATCAGCTCTCTGCCGAACGACAAAACAAACCAGTCGATTTTCATATTTCCTGGGACGTACACCGAGCAGGTTGATATTACACGCACTGGGGCTCTTACAGTAAATCACTCCACTTTTTCAGCGGGAATGATTGATCTAACGTCGTATTGCCAGATATACGGCTACACAAATAACACCAGTTCGTACATAGCCAACCAGGTTACGTTGCAGGCAGGTGTACCGGCGAGCACAGCGGGGTCTGATGATGCCAGCGGGACCCTCCGCATCCACACGGATAATTTCAGAATGTACAACGTGAATGTCAAGAACACGTTCGGTATCGGCCCTCAGGCTATCGCGATCAGCCAGTATGGAAATCGCGTTGGCCTGTATGCATGTGGATTCTACGGATACCAGGACACGCTGTACGCCAATAAAGGGGCCCAGGTATATCTGAAGGGGTATATTGAAGTGCGTTACTTTGGATGGTGTACTAATATTCTGCGAAGCCTACTTATTCCGGCACTTTGCTCTCACTCTTCTAGGGGGCGGTCGATTTTATTTTTGGTCGCACTGGCTTGGCATACTTTGGAGGAAACACAATCGCGGTCAAAGCCCCAGGGTGTATAACTGCTAGTGGGCGCGAGGCAAATGATACCGGAAGCTGTGAGCACCATCGTTTAATCTATATCAGCTCTGTTCAAGTTGTCTTCAGATGTATTCAATCAGAACACTATCGTTCTTGCTGCCGGGTCGAGCGTCAGCAGCACTTCGGGTAAAGTCTTCCTCGGACGGCCTTGGGGTGGTATGTTGATTCATATTTTTCTGAAAATATAAATTGCTGACGGCCATGGATAGATTTCGCTAAGTACGTTTCCTTTCACTGCGTACATACTCTCCTGTTCACATGGGTGCATATAAAAGGGTGATATTCAAAAACACCGTCGTGAATATTCCCCTCAACGCAGCGCTGTGGTCAATCTGGAACACTGGCGACCCACGGACCGACGAAGTCTTCCTCGCCGACTTTAACACCACGGGAAGCGGTGTCACCGGCGTATCCCGTGCAAACTTCTCCACATTGCTATCGGCCACCCAAGCAGCTTCCTACTCGATTGCGAGCGCTGTTGGAAGTGACTACACCACATGGGTTGACGCGGCCTATTTAGTTTGACCAGCATGTACCCTACTGATGTGTGTTTCTCAACTTGACTATCTCCGAAGATTACCCTGCTGACGAAGAGCTATATCTAGAAACAAGTACTAATTCTATGTTCGCTCTGGTCATCTTGGATTGCATAGAATGAAAGTGTGCTTCTTCACGATTCAATATTATAACGCGCAAAGGCCTGGTGACCTGTAAATATGGAGGCACTTGTAAAGGAAGAAGGCGGGCGTCCGCCAACAAAGCGGGAACTCTCGGTTTGCGGTTAGTAGTCGGATTGAAGCGCTACTAAATAGTATCATACACTCAGAGACGTGTCCAGTCTAACTGGACGGGATTGTACTATCTAAATACGGTCTCGGATTTGTGTCACGGATTTCTCCTCGGATGGCCTAGCCAGACTGCAGGGCGTTCCGTTTAAACCGTGTCTATTTTTAGACTTCATAATTGCTGCCCTCATGAATCATTGCTTGTGTTACACCCTTCAGATCCTCCTTAGCGAAACAGACGCCGCCTACCCTGAATGTGTTTTCCGGGCTGACCTCTTACTTTCTACTCAACTGGTGATATCCAGATAGTTATTCGACGCAAACAGGCATCTTATCAAGACGCACCTTATCAGATCTTGGAGTGAATTCGGGCATGATCGACGAGTATCCCAACTGAGAATGCCCTTGTCAACAGGAAAACAACAGGAAAATCCCGCCCAACACTGCGGACCGTTGCTCTGCAGCAGCTTTGCAGGCTATATAGAGGTCGAGTCAGGCGTACTCATGCGCTTTCATGACCGCTACCATTCCTTCATTATCTGGGCCGACCATCATCGTCACTTTGTGCCGCTTTACCATTCCAGATCAGCGCCATGCCAGAGTCGCGGAGTTGAATTCAATTTAGACCATCGAAGTGAGTTCTTAATTGAAAGTGGTCTTGAAAGCGACCTCGAGGCGAGTATCCATAGATCCAATCGCAGAACCCGCTGAAGACACCAGAACAGGGATGTTATACGATCCACGACTCGAGTATTCTTACATTGTGGTTAGATGGGTATCGTACATGATGACAAGCTACATAAAAGAAAATGAGGTGAGTATATGCGTCAAATCCTCAATCACCAGGGCCAAATATGTTACTACTACTACTATTATTCTCGTTCTCCTTTCGCAAAAGATCGCTTAAATTTCGAGCAACATTCCCCGCGCCCTGCTTCACCTTCTCTCTTTCGTCCTCCGTAACCTTGATCAGGTGTTTCGTTTCAAATCGATCCGGATGCCACTTCTTCATATGATCTTTGATGCGATCCTTGGAGGTCTTCGATTTCTCCTTGTCAGGCCAGCACGGAGAGTGCATATATGCGCTGATCATGGCCGAAGAAATGTCATCCGGAGTAGCAGGAGGCCTCGCCATGGGCCAGGGGAAATCGTTCCAAGTCAAATTGGATTTCTGGGCAAGTTGCGACCAGAGGCGCTCATGGTTCTCGAAAACTTTGGCCATGTCGTCCCGCGAGAGAGGCTTGCCCGCGGATCGTATCTGGAAGTCGGCCTCCATCTTCTCCTGCTCGCGACGAAAGCGTTCTTGCTGGTCGTTCGTGAATTCGTTGTGCCGACGCTGCCATTCTTCAGGAGAGGTACCATTAGGAAATGCACCAGCATTGAACGATCCGGAGCGCGACTTTCCTTGCGGAGGAACAAATGTCGGAGGTTTTGGAGGGTGAGTGCCATTAGGCGTTCTCGGAGAAGTTGATGAGGTCGTTGACGCAGCAGGGGCGGGTTTGGAGGAAGAAGACCAGTTGGGAGCAGTCGGGCCCCAGGACGGAGGCACACTGTTTCTGTCTGAGGACGTACTAGCGAACGAAGCCGATGGCTGAGTTGTCTGAGGAGACGGCCTGGGGATTCCAGAAGCAGTTCCAGGTGAAGATGAAGGAGCAAATGTCCAAGGGTCGCCGGTGCTATCATGACGAGAGCGCTGTTCTTGCCGTTTGCGCTGGATCGTATCAGCTTGCTGCTGGTACTGCAGTTGCTGCCAGATATACGCCTGCTCCTCAACCACTTTCGGATCGGTCAGCAAGTCATCACTTAGAAGATGCGCTTCGTAATCGTCGTCCTGCAGACGACGGGCGGCCTCTGCGTTGCGTGCTTCCTCGAGATCACGCTCGCGTTTCTGGCGAATTGAATTTCGCTCCCTTTGTTCCTCCAGGACGCGAGATTCAAGATTTAGAGACGGGAAAGCCAACGGATCGCCATCGACCGGCGAACTAAAGAGAGCTGCACGTTCTTGTTCCTCGCGAGCAACACGGTCAGCCTGCGCTTTCTTTGCTTCTTGTTTGCGGTTCTCCTCGCGCCTCAGATCCTCCTGCCGTTTGCGCGCATCTTCCAGCCTTTGAGCTTGCTGGCGCTTACGTGCTTCCTCGGCCTTACGCTCTTCCTCTCGTTTTTCCTCTTCGGCCTTGAGCTGCGCCTCAAGTTCCTTGCGCTTCGCCTCAGCCTCCTGCTCCAGCTCCTCTTCTAGCCTCTTCGCATCCTCCTCCTTGCGGCGAGCCTCTTCTTCGCGGCGTTTGACCTCCAGCTCACGCAGGAGTAGCGCTTCCTCCCGTTCCTTGATCTCACGTTCGCGTTTCCTCGTCTCCTCTTCAAGTTGAGTAAGTTTTTCTTGTTTTTCTTTAGCCTCCTCCGCGATTTTCTGTGCCTCCTGCTGCATTTGTTTGGTTCTTTCAGATTCTTGTCTCAGCTTCTCCTCGCGCTTTCTTGTCGCTTCCTCTTTCTTCTTCAGCTCGGTTTCCTTCCGTTTCGCCTCCTCCTCAAGTTTCTTCGCGTCGGCGGCGCGCTTCTTGGCATCTTGTTCGCGTTTGGATACCTCCCGCTCTTTCTTCTTGGCCTCAGCTTCCTTCTGCTTGGCCTCCTCCTCCCGTTTCCTCGCCTCCTCCGCCTTTCTCTCAGCCTCCTCCTCGATCTTACGCGCTTCCTCCGCCAACCGCACTGCCTCCGCTTCTTTCCGCTCAAGCTCCTCCGCCAGGATGCGCGCCTCCTCCGCCTGCCGTGCGGCCTCCTCCGTGCGCAAACGCGCCTCCTCATCCCTACGGCGCGCCTCTTCCTCTCTGAGGCGCGCGGCGCGAGCCGTCGCCTGCACTAACTCTTCCTTCCGCCGTACCTCCTCCTTTGCTCGCACCTCCGCTTCTTTCGCTCGCACCTCATCCTCTTTACGGCGCGTTTGCTCCTCGATCTGCCGCTCCTGAGCGTTGAGGCGGCGAATTTCGTCCTCCTGGCGCTGCAGCACCCGGCGGCGCGCCTTCGCCGTTAGTAGCGCATCACCGTTGGGCGGAGCCGTTGCGCGCACGCGAGGATCATCAGTGTCGTCGCTGCTGTCGGGCTCACGGTGTGGTGTTGCAAACAAGTCGTCCTCGCCGAAATCGTACTCTTCAACTTCATCGTCTTCCTCATCTTCGTCGTCTGAGCCTGAATCCGTGTCCGTGTGCGCGTACGGGCCCTCTCCGAATTCAGACGGCGACGGCGGGCTCCGAGGGTAAGACCGCTTCGGTCGCAGCGGCCCGCGCGGACGCGAACCCACACCCCTCGCAAGTTGGCGCGGCTTGGTGGGCGACCGTTGGGGTACGGCAGTGACATTTGGCAACCTCCAGGCATGCCAGGCGGGCTGCTGTTGTCCGGCTCCATCCTCGCTTACGGGGGCGGGATTCGGGCCGGTATAAGAGGGAGGGTACGGCCGCGCATATGGATCTGCGGGGAGCGCGGTCAGCCATCAGTTTCACTAACAAAAAGTTATAAAGAAGCGAGTGCCGAAAGAGATATAGAGCAACAAAGAGAAAAAGGAGAATTATAGCGGGGCAAGGATAAGGAAGCTTACCTGTGTCGTCTTGCTGTGGCCCGCGTCGCGATGCATACGAGCCATGGCGCACAGGCGCCGCAGGACGCGCACTCTCCGATCGCATTGTGTAATCGTATTCTTCCTGAGGGGGAACAGGTGTCTCGCGGTAAGGAGCAGCCGAGTACGCCCGTGGCGGCGGACCATTATCAAACAGATCAACCATCGGAGGCAAGAAATCGTGCACCGTGCTCGGATGGGCATGTCGAGTATTAGCACTGGGCGGCGGGCTAGGGTAGGATGGCGTGCGGGGCGCTGATGGCGCATACGTATAATATGCATCGCGCTCTCTTTCTCTTTCCCTTTCTCTTTCCCTTTCACGCTCGCGCTCCCTCTCCCGGTTCTCTCGCTCTCTTTCACGCTCTCGTTCACGCTCACGCTCACGCTCGCGCTCTCTCTCCCGCAGGTCGCGTTCACGTTCCCACTCGATACGGTCCCTTGCCTCCCTTGCCTCCCTCGCTTCTCGTGCGTAGGTCGCCTCCCTCTCCCGCAGTATGCGCTCCTCTTCCCATTGTACATCGCGTTCCCTTCGATCATCCCAGCGTGGCCGCTCATCATATGAAAATGGTGGCTTATGAACAGGTGGCAGTGTTGGCGAGGGGGTGTAGTCCCGCTCAGTGGTAAATGGCGGCGGCGGGCCCACGCTCTTGCTTACGCCGTTCATGCGCGATGCCGGAGGGCCGTATCCGCCATTCGGTATGCTATAGCCTTCATCATAAGGCGTACGTGGTGGAGCAGGCGATCGCACAGCGAGAGGTGGCGGCGTGTGATAGTCGCGCTCTTCAGGGGGGTAGCCATTTCGCGCTGGCGGAGGCCGTGAAGCGAGGAGGTCGCGTTGCGGTATATATTCTCGCTCTCGTGGGTCATCGCTGTTGTATGGCGAGCGCGGAGGTATCGGGCGCGGTATGGGCGGGTACTCGCGGTCGTCGCTGTTATAAGGTGACCGCGCTGGTGGGCGTGCAATATCACGGCTAGCATATGTCGGCTCGCGGTGTGGGGGGTAGTGTGGGTCACCAGCGTCAGTGTATGGCGTGGGCGTGGGCGTGGGCGCGGACTTTGGGGGTCGTTGCGGCTGCTCTGCGTAGAAGTGACGGCGGTCCTCGCTATTGAAGAAAGAAGATTTGTCAGAAAGCGACGTGAACAGGGCGTTGTTGACGACATACCTCATCGCTACAGAGGTCGACGGGCCGTCGGAGCGCAGAGGCGCATCACTGGGTGTCGTGCGGCTATCCCTTCGCGCCAGCCGCGTCTTGTCCGGCGGCCGGCGGGTCTTCTCCGCTTCGCGCACTTCCCAGTCTTCCTCTCCGCCATCATCTCCGCGCTCGGGGATCGTCTCTGTCATCGGCCGGATGCTTGCACCTGCGCTGCCGGGCTCCTCGTTAGCCTTCCATCCTTCAGGGGGGTTCGATGAGGGGCGTGAAGGGTGGCCGCGGTCGGACAATGATAGGGAGCGAACAGAGCTGCCCGAGGATCGGCTGAGCGAGCTTTCCCAGGGGCGCTCAGGCACCTTATCGGACGTCCTCGTGCGGGGATGTTCATCGGGAGGCTCATCAACAAGGGTACCGTCCCACAGCCAAGGAACAGCGGGCTGGTCATGCGCCATTGATGATGATGACGATGATCCATTCATCCGGCGGGTATGTGGATGCTGTTCGTCGTTGCAATCGTTCGATGAGACTGTCGGACGGCGCTCGCTGCCGTGGCGCGATATGGGCTTCTCGACGACGGATGGGGGCGGGGGGTCGGTCACCGTTATCGGAGGCTCTGTTTCGCGACGCCGCGACCGTCGTTGGGGAGATGACATGTTGGTCTCGGGAGCACGCGCAGGGGTGGATTCTGGGGTACGAGGGCGGGGAAAGGGGGAAGATGGCTTTGACGTCGACTGCGCACTGATAGCGGCAGCGTCGATGGGAGTCGTCGGTGTTTGCGTCTGCTTGATGCTGTTCATGATGAGCTGCTGCTCGGCGACAAAAAATTTCTCCCAACCAGGGGCTGTGGGCTCGCCGGCGATCCAACGACGCTGGTTGCGCTCCTTTTCCAGCTCGGCCTCATACTGCTCGCTTGCCATCGACTTGATATTCGCCATCGCGGCTTTGTACTCCTTATCAAGACGGTCCCTGGTCTCATGGCTGACGACGCCCTTGCGCAGCTCCGTGAGCTGGTTCTGCTTGGCCTCGCTAACGAGCGAGGCGAGACTATTCTGGATGCGCGCTTTGAGTGCTGTCTTCCACTCCTCATCGGGCTCAAGGTCCTTCGGGTCGTGCTTCGTGGGTACGGGAGGTGGCGCTGAGCGTGATTGCGTTGTCATCGGGGCAAAGCCCGTGGGGCAGGGGGTGGTGGTGGTCGGGATGGAAGATGGGATGGAGGCGATGGGGATCGAGTTAGGTCAGCAGTCACGGCTGCCTCATGCCCATCTTCAGCACACGCGTCGGCCGCTGAGAACTTGGGAACTCACAACCAATACCCTCCGCTCCTCCGCGTTGTCGTCGGCGTCGGCGTCGGCCGCCCGCACCGTCTTCTCACTGTCGTCGCTGCTACGCGCCGCCGGCCGGGTTTGTTGGTGGTTGTTGAACGAGGCACTGCCGTTTTTTGACCCCTCGGATCTAGTGCACCTTATCTAATCTTTTTCCAGACCCCCAGTTGCCGTCGTGCGAAACCCATCGATGCGTGGTGATTATCGTGGTGCTTATCGTCCACCGACCGTTAGCGCGCACCGATCGCGCACCGAAAAAGAGTAACAAGCTTTGCACAACGTGCGCGCACGGAAACAGCAACTCAGAAACGAACGCTTGGACGCACGCAGATGCACGCCCGTAACGCAACCGTGGCGTTCTGGACCTCGGTATACACGGGACTCTCCGCCCCGGTCGCATTTCGAAACTCGGAAGATCTGCCGGCGGACTGCGTTATAAACATAACCTACCGAGGGTTGGCGAGCAGTACTCAGAGAATTAAATCGTGGCAGACGATTAAGAAATGCTGCGGCGGAGCATAATAACCTGCCTGATGTGATGGAGGAACCCACAGCAGAGTACACTCTCAAGGAACGTCGTAGCTTGCTCACTTCTCTCCGACACGATGCCCCTCTCACCCCAAAACGAACCCTCAAACGCCTCACGATAACCGGAGCCCAATACGCGCGCGCCGCACGCACCGCACACGACGCCCTCTACCGTTTCCACCTGCGTTTCTAGGCGATTGAGATTGAAAGTAATGATTACCTGTCATGGAAATAAAAATAAGAGAATCGCACCACGATATCAGCCTCGATGCTCCTCGTGGCGTCGCAATACTACCGGATCCGTGCGCCTTTGTTCCCGCTGCCGTAAATAAGAGCGTTCACGGTCGAGTAGCCGAGCTCGCGGGATAATGTATGTGCTATACATGTCACTTGCATTGCCTTGCAGGTGCGTCATGTCGGAATTCCAGAGCGCATCGTGTCAATAATCGGTGGCGTGGCCAGTCTCGTGCTATGATGTCGCCCGCGCTTTGGTGATTTTGACATGTTCAATTGACTGTAATGACTGTGGGGAAGAAACCCATCAAAAAAATACAAGTGAGCGTCAATATGAACTAAAGAATCAAAGTGTGGGGGAGTGGGGATGGGAAATTAATATTACACGTTGGGATTACAAGAATCGGAAGTCGGCAACCATGTCGGGGTTCTTCGCAGCCGCAGTCATAGTCCTCGCGGACTGTAGCTCCGGTGCGACTGAAAACATAGGCTACGATAGGTAAAGGAAGAAAATTAGAAAGGTCGTGAGTAGCATTAGAATAAACGTGGAGGATCATAAGGTCATAATTAACATGGAACTAAGCCGTTAGCTCCTTGTTTTATGCGATAGGCTTGTGGATCCGCAAAAAATTAGAAGTGCTCTGTAAATGGGTATACGGGAGTAGAATGCCTATTGTGACTATACACGAAAGGAAAATCAGCGACGAATTGGCGTCGAAAGATGAATCACCTACACTTTCGCCCCCTGTTGAACGAGACGACTGTACCATCGACACTCTTGCGTACAGATTATTCTATGAATGATAGACAGTGCCGTTGTCAGTCGCGTTTGAGAGAGTGGTCACGACACACTACTCACAGCCGGGACAACAACAGGTATATTCCTTGGCGATGGAGAGGGTCCGGGATGGTCGAACGAACCGGTAGATATTGATCCTGCGCGCGGTTTCGGTATGCCCATTGGAGTGGAGCCTCCCAAATTTCCACCCATTTGTCCAAGCAACGATGGCTTGCGCGGGATGGTGGGCGACGGCGGCACAGCGGTTGCCTTGTTCGCCGCGGCAGTAGCGAGACTGAGGCTGCTCACGGGCGCCCAGGGCGTCACTGGCACATGCGAACGGTTCACCGGCGGCATTTGCGGTATGACAGGCATAGGCGCGGGCGGCGGCATGTGCATCCTCGACGTCACGGGCGACGAGCCAGGAGAGTACGAGCCGTACGAGCCGCCGTCGCCGCTGCCAGAGCCCATGCTGTCGTGGCGCGCGCGCTGCTCTTGCCGCTTGCGCTGGATCATGTCTGCCTGCTGCTGATATTGCAGCTGCTGCCAAATGTACGACTGCTCCTCGATCCATTTCGGGTTGGGGTCCTCGAAAATGTCGTCGCTGAGTATATCATTCTCGTAGTCGCGGAACTGCTCCTCGATCGCCTCTGCTTTGCGCCGCGCCTTCTGCAGACCGGAGGTAGCGGCTGCATCAGATGCACTGGATGTGGGCTTGGGCTCGCCGTCCTCCGGTGGGGGTACAGGCTCAAGATCCGCGTCGGCGGGGTGCTCGTCCTCCTCCTCAGGTTCGAGGTCCTTGAACTTGACGCGGTCCTCCTTCAAGCTCTTCTTAATGGCATCGATATCGTCATCGTTGACCAGCTTGGCCTCCGCCGCTTTCTTCTTGGCCTCTATCTCACGACGGGCGACGTTCCACTCGCGGACGCGAATTTCGCGCTCCCGTTTGTCAGCTTCTTCGGACTGGCGAGCGAGGCGCTCGTGCTTCTCCTTCTCAGACTCCACCGCTGGATCGATCTCTTCATCATCGAAGACATTGTCGTCCTCATCCACTTCATCATCCTTCTCGTCGTCTTCGCCGCTCTCACTACTCTCGCTGCTCTCCTCCTTATCGGCATCATTCGTGTCGCTAATACCACGGCGGCGGAGTCGCTCCCGAGCAAGCAAGCTCTCGTAGCGCGACCTCGTCATTTCCTCGATCTGATCCATTGCCGTCTTGTGCTCTTGCTCAATCGCCGCAAACCGATCAGCGACTTGCCGGAGCTGCATAAAGTGTGTGTCATTCAACGAGCGCACTTTATCCTTGAGTTCCGCGTCGATCCGGGCACGCAGCTTGTCCTTCCATTTATCGTCGGGCTCGAGAATGCTATCGCGCGCGGCCTGCGCTGATGCCGAACTCTCGCGGCGTACGGGTGCGCGTATTGGCGGCTTCAGCAAGGACTCTCCGTCAATCGAGTACGATTTAGTCGTCCACGGGATGTCCTCGGGGACCGGCTGGTCGCCCTTATCGCCGTGGAGGTGCCTTTCGCGGCGCTTATTGCGCTCCTTTTCGAGTTCAAAATTATACTCGTCCTTAGAGAGCTCATTGATGTTCGCCATGCGGGCGTCGTACTCGTCTTCGATGCGCTTGCGGTCCTCGGGCGTGAGCATACTCTTGCGCAGTTCCAGATCTTTCTTGTCCCTCGCGTGCTGCACTTTTGGTTGGAAGCCAAGGCGGATGCGCGCGATCCGCTGCTGCTTCCACTCGTCATCTGGCTCGAACTCGGCGTCGGAAAACAGCCCGGGTGAGGGGGCGCGCATGGATGCGCGCGAGAGCGAGCGGAATGTCGCCTGCAGGTGCGTAGGCGAGACGGGCATATCACGGCTGTGCTTCAGACTGTCGAACGCATGCTGCTGCTCCTCCGCGATGGACTGCGACCAGCCAGGGAGCATTGGCTCGCCGGCCATCCAGCGGCGCTTGTTGCGTTCCTTCTCGAGCTCCATGTTGTACTGGTCGACCGCGGACTCCTTGATCGTGGTCAGGCGGGCCTTGTACTCTGCCGCGAACCGCTTCCTGTCGTCCGGGCCGGCATCGCTTTTGTGCATCTCGGTGAGCGACTGCTGGCGCACCTCGCTCGCCATCGATTGCAAATCGCTTTGGATGCGGGCTTTGAGGATCTGCTTCCACTCATCGTCAGGCTCTATGTCGAAACCCATGGCCAATTTAGACGTCTGAGAAGGAGATGTTGGGGAGGACGTGATCATTGAGTGAGGGGAGACGCTGGGCGCTGGGTAGCGGCGCAACTCAAGGGAGAAGCGGGGTGCTGTGGGGTAACAGCGATAAGGGCGCGTGTAATATATGGAATGTCAACTCTCTTCTCCGTGAGCAATGATTTGTTAATCCATAGCCGGTACCTTAGCCTGGCCAAACTGCACAGATCAGTACACGTGTCCGACCTGAGTGTGATGGTCTGGCTCCTGTGGAAACGCGAAATCAGTCGCGCCTGCGAGTGAGAAATAGCTTTGAGGGGACTGGCGAGCTGCGGCGATAATGGGCGGAGAATGGTGAGCGGGAAGAAGACAGCGTCGAAGCAACGTCGAAGGAGTTCATTCAAGGTTCATTTCCATCTCACAGCCTCTGTCGCAGAATGGAAATTGATAAGATTCCGAGAACCCCTGAAATTGAAAGCTTATGCTAAGATAAGATTACTTCTAGGGTGCGACCATGGGAGAAATCTGCGAGGCAGCGTTACTCTCTGGGGATTATCAACTTGGGCGAGATGAATCCTAGACTTAAGTTTAGAGAATAAATCAGTCAAGAAACGTGGGGGAGGGCCAGTCCGACTTGATGGAAAGCTCGAACGTTCAAAGAACATGAGGAAAACACGGGTCGGTGTCAAATAAAGTCTAAGATCTGCACGCCGCCCGAGGCACCGTGAGTATAAAAAAAATGCTGGATGACGTCCATCTGTGTCCATTGCAGCCTCTTTGTAGATGGGAATTTTTCTAAATGCAATACCTCTGAGATGGATGGTCGTGACGAGAAAGCTGTATGATCAGCGGCCTGGAATATTACTTATAAATAAGATGTTTCCCCAATCCTGTTGAGTTATTACGTATAAGAAATAGTCTCTAAAAACACCCTGACAGGAGTACCAATCTTAAATTTAAGCTATGACCCTTTCACAAAAAACCAATACAGGGATTTACAGAAGGAAAATAGTTTGGAAGGCTTGAACGAGGCAGCGGCACTTTTACCTAAATCTATTCAGTTGGTAATTTCGCTGGGGTCATTATTTGGATGTACACAAAAAAACTGAAGCCTCATGTCGCTGAGTCAGAAAAACCATTGAAATACTCATGAACGTGCCCGAACGGCAGGTCGCGTCTTGCCCGAGGTAAATTATAAATCTGTCCCGAGGAACACCTGTTGCTACAATACTAGATATTTTCTGGCCGTTCACGAGCTCAGGTTAAGCGAGAATCTTCATTTGCTCTTAGTTGGTATTGCTAAAGAAGGGCGCTTATAATTAATTGGAAATTGATATACATATAAATCTAGGAGTATTACATAGAATGTATTTTACTTTTATTAAAGCCCGAGAACCGTCTCCACTTGGTCGTGGCGAGGAGTAATTTTGATGCGGAAGGGGACTGGAGAGCGACCAGAAAGACCATCATACTCTTTGAGGTCAATTGGCTCGCCGGGAATCTCGTCCATTTTGAAGGCCCAGAGCATGCGTGCGATGGCGAGGAACACCTCCCGCTCAGCGACCCACATGCCCGGGCAAATGCGCCGGCTGCAGAGGGGAATGTGTCAGCGAAAATTTTGTGGGAGAGCATTTGGGAATTTTTACCCAACACCAAACATCCAGTGGTCTCGTTCCATCGGATTGGCCAGATTTGCAGACTCCGATGACAGCGTCGAGTCGTTGATAAACCGGTCCGGCTATTTTTGGGCGTCAAAGATGGATCTAATTTTAGATGCGAATAGCTTACGTTGAAGGTGTGGGGGTCAGGGTGCCTCTGGGGATCGTGGTGCATGGTGTACTAAAAGATATATTAGTCGGAGATAGACAGACGCAGGAGGGTGGAAAATCACAGTGTTCAGAACGAGAACGGTGTCCTTGGGAATAAACTGTCCGCGATAAGTGAAATCTTGACTGTTCACATGGGGTGTGCCGAGCCAGAACGGGTTGTGGCAGCGCTCAACTTCCTGTATGATTGTTTAGCTCTTATGTTTTATAATAAAAATGATAGAGACACTGACATTGATGATCGCATGGATGAATGGCAAGTTCTTCTCATCGTCAATTGTGGGCAAACGGTTGCGTCCGACCACGCGATCAAGTTCTTCGTGCGCCTTCGCTTGAATTTCAGGGTAGGCGGGAATGAGCGCCGAGAACCATTGCATGATAGATGCAGTCTATTTTGAGGACGTCAATGTAAAATCAACACTTCGAATACAGTGAAGGAAACATACCGTTTCGACGCCGCCGATCATGAAAGCGGAGCACAGAATTGCCATGTCGAGGTGATCTAGTCCCTCCTCCTCCTGGGCCAACAGTAGCGTCTTCACAAGACAGTCTGGAACTTGTTCGCCACGCTTCATCCTTGCGTCGATGTCGTTGATCATTCCACCATATGTTTTGACTAAATCTGCGTGCAACTGCTGAGCGCGCGTCTTCAATGGCAAGTTGAACGGCAGTTTTTGGAGGATGGGCAGGAAATCGATCACGTTGGAGACGGGACCGGTGCAATTCCTATTTTTAAAAGTGCATCAGCAAGTATAAAACAGCCAATAAATAAATAGGAAACTGACATGAATGCACGCGAAAGGCGAAGAGCTTCAGCGACCAGAGGGTGCTCGATGGTGTCAGTACGCATGCCAAATGTAATTGTCAACATGTTGTTGAGTGAGCATCGTCCGGCATGAGGCTGTGGGTTGATCGCGAGCTTCCCTCCGTTACTGTGATAGTACAGATCGTGGACGAGCACAGTGGCCTCATAGTCGAGCACGGATGTGTAGCTTTCGACGGCGGGCTTGTTGAGCCACGTGGTGGCCAACCGGCGGTGAGTCCTCCTACCAAGTATGTAAATATTGTTTCCTCTTTCGGCCGTCAAACGAACTCACCATTTATCGTTGTAGGGTGTTGCCGTGATCCCACGACCGGCAAAGATGATTTGGGATTTGAGATACATCTCTTTCCTTGAAGAGAAGATCGCGCCGTTCGTGACCATCAAGTCCTTCACAATTTGTGGGTCCGACACAATGACGAAGAGCTGGTTACCGAGCCAGATGGAATATAGTGAGCCGAATTTCTTGGCCCAGTAGTCGAGCGTCAATTCGGGGTAGTCCGTCAAGAAGGGAAATGAGCCTTGGAGCACGCTTTCAGTCAGAGGCATGAAATTTTTTAAAAGAAATATACATACCCAAGATTGGAAGACCAGTCGGTCCATCAGGGATAGTGTTTCCCTTGTCGTCCGTGAGAGGTCTGCGATAGAATAATTTCGAGCTGAGATAGATTGCGGCGGCAATGAGCGAAGTCAATAAGAACAGTGACGATCCACTATCAAATCCATTGTAAAGGCTGTCGGTTTGAGTCGATAGGTGCGCATCTACGGGAGTCGCGTTGAAGTTGAAGGTAGACATTGCGTAGTATATCACTGTGAAGGTCGAGAGCTGGAAGTCTGAGCGAATGGGAGGAGGAGTGATGATTTACAGCGCCGTCGGCGAAGACTATTTATCTAAATCTTGTCCCTCTACATGACCGTATAATTTACCAAGTTAAAGACGTGATTCATTCTGTTTGCACAATGAAACCCGCTCGGACAAAAATTGGACATGGCCGAGCAGGCTCAAAGCCCGTCGAAGTGCCAGTGCTTGCGGAGTGCGCGCTTGGCATGGCGCGATGCGCTAAAGAAATAACCTTGCTCCGGTGTTTCTAGAAATGGCCCTCCCCGAAGCCGCCTCATTTTGCCTTGGAGACATACACTCATCCGCCATCGTGCGTTTCTGGGATTTTCACTGTCATAATCTGTCAGAGGCCAGTTTGGGTCTAAAAATACATCTCGTAACACTTACACCAGGTATGGATCAGGCGGAGCGCCCACAGGCGCTCAATGCCGGAGGCTCTCAGATAACAGGGAATGCATCAATATTTTATAGTGTGTCCTTTTTTTGAGCCATTTTTTTTGTGGCATTTGAAGGCCGTCCGTTTATTCCATAGCAAAAAATATTGAAAGAACGTCTAACGATATACGAAGAATGACATTTTCCGGTGACTTTACACATGACAGACGAGATACAGCCGTACGGTACACGGGGTAGCACTAGTGCCTCACGGCTTCAGCCAACCGCCATTCAAGCAAGGACGGCTGATCATGCCGGGGTCCGCCATCCCGACGCCGAACGGCTGCATGGGGCTTGGCGCCTCCGCAGAGACGAATATTGACTAGTAGTATTTCTCCTCAACAAGACAATTTACTTGAGCTGCGCTTCGGCCGCCGGCGTCTTTCTCTTAAGGTTGATCTTAAGCGCACCGGGACCCTTGTAAATCCAACTGTGCAAGGAATGTCGGCATTATGAAGCACGTGCGTTGTCCGTCGGTACACGACTGGGTCTCTTGCGCATCTCAGCACTGGGCTCGCTCACCAGTGGGCGCGGGCGATAAAATAAAACGGAGTAAATAAGAATAGATATCCAATAGTTGGCTGCGTTTGTGGCCAACGAGATGAACGCCGTGCTGTCGAATAACCTTTACCAATAGGGAAGTGCTTATAGAATCCAGATAGTACTTTGCATATGATCAATGGTCTGGAATAGTTGAAACACGCCGGTGTATGGAAGCTCGGCGAGGGTGCGCTCTCAAAATGAGTGCGTTCAAAACGCGTCTGTTAATTACGCGCTTAGCTTCTATACGACCCTATTACCCCAAGGGACAGAGATCGCGTCTCTCCGAAATGACATGACGCAGATTCAGATTGTCCGATTATACAAATTTAAGCTACGGAGTCAGCACCCTTTCAGGACGGTATGAAGGAGAACACGCACTTCAGCTGCAACCCGAGGGGTTTGAATCCAAATGATTTAATACACGCGTATAAAATACCCGGAAAGGACGGTACCACGCCCCATACACATTTATTGCATGATGCGCAGCAGCAGTGGGATACTGGTCATGCGTCATGCTCGAAATAAACATTTTGTGCTGGCGGTGATGCTCGTGTCGCTCAGCAAAAGCGCTCTGTGCAGCGTCACACCGCGGCAGCGGCCGCATGCATGGCACGCGCCGCGGCGCGTGTCCGAATATAGTAGCACGCGCGTTCAGATACGCGGCTACGCCGCCAATATCACCTTATCCAGAAAACAATCCGGGCACGCAGCGTCAAATCCGGCGCACGTTGCAGGGTCTGGCTTCGGGATCGCGCGTACAGGCCAGGTGAGGATATCCGCGTCTGATCGGGCAGCCTGAAGCGAGTGCATGGGTGAGCGCGTGTCCGGGCGTATCAGCACGCCTCGGCCTCGCGCGTCGCAGCCTCCCGCGCTTCGTCCGCGCTTTCCCCAAGCTTGCCCCAAGTTTCCAAGTCACCCCAAGGGTTGGGTATCGTATTTGTGCCCTATTGTTGTACGGATGGGATTGGCCTTTTTCGGACATTAAGTGAAAACCACGTTTGCAATCAGATGCGCAGGACAGTATAATAATGGCAAAGCGGATAAGAGTAATTATTAGATGCTTCCCAGTATGGAATGTGCGCACAAAAGTGCTGGTGCGCTTTCTAGTAGAGCCGGAGGGGAGTTTGAGCAGCTCAAAGTAAGCTTGAAGAACAGTCTAAACCTCGAGGATCTGGGGTAATTTTTTTTTCGCGAATACGCGATTAAACAGAGTTTAGTAGACACCGTTGGGCTTGAGCGCTTCACGAGAGAAAGAAGTTATGTCTGGCAGTGAGATGGCAGACCGACGGATTTCCACGTCAGATCGATTATCGTGGGTAGAGGGTACGGAGCGGGCCGGCAGCCGCACTCCCAGAAGAGGGAGCTGCGACGCCACTCCCACCTCCACCACCACCATGGCCCATTCTGCACCGCCCACGACGCCGAGCGCCCGCATTCGCGCACTGTGGGCCGCATTTGAGAAAACACTTCCCACAGCTCAACGAACCACCCAGCACAAGACACTAGCCGCCCATGCGGCGACAGACCGCGCTTATGACAAGTTGCCCGTAAACGAGCGCCCGACAGCTGCCCAGCATGCCGCCACGAAGGACTCTCAGGCGCTCGAGCTCGAGAAAGCATACTATGCGCGTGCGGTCAAAGATTGGAATGCGCGCCTTACGAGCGCCGGACTTGCGGCGGAGATGTGGACGGACATTACACCGGAAGAGAGGACGAGGGTGACGAACGCTCTGGGCGTCGAAGAGAACAGCCAGGATCAACGGAGTCCCCCAGCGTCGCTCTATGTACAGGCGCCGCCCCTCAATTCCGCTGCCCGCGGAGCCAACGTTTCTGCAGCAAGCTGGCACTCCACTGCGTCCAGTGCGTCCGGCGCTAGTTACGCGCTTGTCAAGCCAAGTGAAATATACTCGGAAGACGAAGACGATGCATATTTTGTAGTGAGTTTCTAAATCTTCTACTTTCGTTCTCCAGCGACCGTGGCATTCCAATGTGCTGAGCCCCCAGTGCGAGCTGTGCGAGTGTGTACTTGGCAAGCTGTGCGAGCTCTACTCGGCGGCCGAGCATTTGGAGTGCAGGCCGTCTTGGATTTCTTCTTAAAAAAACGTGTAGTTGTGGACCCTTCATCTGCACTGTGCGGTTATGGCGTTTTTCTGAACACAGCGATTTTTTTTTGGCAAACATACCTCCATTTCTTCCATGTTAATCTCCTTCTATTTCTCGATCACTGACCCTGACTTTTTAGCGACACACCCCTTTCTCTGCCTCTTCTGCGCCGTTATCCGAGCCTGCTTCTCCCGCTCTCTCGTACTATTCTGCCCCTGCATCTGCGTCTGACAATGACGACGACGCACCCGGCACCGGCCGCCGGGACCCTTTCGCGCCTTGGTCGGATGCTAACACCCAGCATGATAATCAAACCAACAATACACGCACCGCATGGAACTCGCACAGCAGGTCCAACACACTCACTGGTGCATATCCCTATGGCGCGGGATCTGGGTCCACATCAGCCTCTGCCGCCGCGTCCGTTGCCTCACTCGCTTCCGCCGCGGCGCATAGCCCTCATATCAACCACAACAACCACTTATCAGTATCTCATGAGCAGGCGAGCCACTACGGGCATGGACAGCGTACCGCGAGTGGGTCATCTGCTTCGTCCGCGCCAGGATCCCACATACGCTCCTCTCCTCAGGCACCGCCACAAGTCGCGGCGGCGTACGTCGGCCCGTGGATGCTCACCGCGGACGAAGACGATGGGGATGACCCATTGGCTGCCGACCCCCAGCCTGGCACGGGCGTCGGGAAAGCGGTCCCGGAGGCTGATGCCGATGCGGCAGCAGCTTTCGACCGCTTCAAGCTCACCGCGCGCATGCGCATGATCGTCGACTTCCATGCAGCGGCAGCGGCCGCAGAGATTAAACTTGCCGGAGAAATATGGCGGATGAAGAGGGCCCTTTCGGCGTCTGCGTCTGCACCACAGGCGGAGGAGAAATCCGTCTCTGTCAAGGCCACAGCAAAGGCCGCGGGGAAGGCGAAGGCGAAGGAAGACGAGTCGACGCCTCGCAAGAAACCCTCGCAGGCGACGACGAAGGGGGGACAGTCACGTCGCGGGATATTCGGCAACGACGACGACGATGCGCACTCTGCGCACTCGTCCGACGCCGAGGAGGACGGGGAGGCGATCCCTACGAAGCCCGCCGCACTTGTCCTCGCACACCAGCGCGCAATGGGCGCGCTTCAGGCCGCAAAAGATGCGGAACGCCGCGCTATCGTGAGCACGGAGAGAGAACGTCGCCGCGCGGATAAGCGCGCGGCGGCGGTAGCGGAGGCGAACGAGAAGGCGAAGAGTGCGACTGCTGGCGGAAAGGCGGGCCGGTCGAAGGACGAGCGTCGCAAGGGCCGCTCGGGTACACTCATTTCAGGACAGCCCGCGGCTTCCGCGGTCGATGCCGTAACTGTCGACTCCAAGAAGGATGAAGAGCCATGGCTTGCTGCTGCGTGGAGCGCGGGTGGAGATGTAGGTGCGGGGAAAGCAAGCGAGGCGGCGCTCACCAACGCGCTCGGTACGCGATTCGACCTCAGCACGATCATCGGTGGGGGAGCGGCCCAGGGTGTCGACGCGTTCCTCGATGGTATAGTGCCCTCTCCTCCCGTTGGCGGGGGTGCGCAGGGTGTATGGGGCGCGCCTGCGTCCAAGCAATGGCCCCCGCCATCGCAGCCTGCGCAAGCGCCTTCGCAGGCTCACGTACAGTCTGGATGGGGTGTGCAGCAGACGCCGACAGCGACGAACTTCGGCGCGCCACCTCCCGCGCACGCGCATCGCCGGCGCGCATCCACCAGCGCATCCGCTTCGGCGGCGGCGGCGGTGGCGGCCACCGCTGCTGTAAATGGATCCACGACCCAGTCGGGTGTTAACGCTTTCCGGCGCGTGCACGCGCCAATCCCAGTGCGGGCGGCACCGTTCGGAGAAACGTCGGCGTCGGCATCCAGCAGCGACGAAGAGGGCGAGACGATGGCGCGGCAGTGGGGTGCTGCGAAGCAGTCTCAGAGCTACGCTCAGCCAAAGGCTCAGCATGCAGCATTCGCCCCGCCTCTGCAGGCGCTTGAGCGCGAGCTCGATCCGGAGCTCATGGCTGCGTTTGTCGAGTACAGCGGCCGCGGTGGTGGCGCCAGGGCGGTGCCGCTCGGAAGCGCGAACACCAGCAGCGGGAGTAGCGGGAGCCACGCAAGCAACAGCAGCGGGACCAACAGCGGGTACGGCTACAGCTACAGCAATAGCAGCAGCGTGTTCGGCAGCACGGCGACCAGCAACAATAGCAGCGCGTTCGGTTCGAGTGCCAATCACAGCAGCAACATGTTTGGGGCTCCAGGCAACAACAACCCGTACGCGAATGGCGCGGGTGCATTCGATACTGCAGACCTCGAATCAGCTCGTGGGCGTGGTGGTGGCCCGAACGCGTTTGCGAGCGCGGCGGAGGCGCTTGCCGCGAGTCTCAGCCCGGTCGGACATACGCGTGGACGCTCATCGACGACGACGGATACGGAAGGCGTACAGGGGTGGCCCGCGCGTCCTGAGATGCACTCGCGTGGGGTCAGTGGCCACGCATCTACAGCGCGCTCGCGCTCGCGCTCACCGACAATATCACACGCGTATCCATCCTGGACCACGCGCATGGCGGGCGGCCACGCTCACGAGCAGCAGCAACCCGCACCTCCGCAGACGCAGCCAAAGGAGGCCCCGGCGCGCGGTCCAACAGCGACACCGGTTGCGAGCGGCTGGACACGCAAGTTCCAAAAGTCCGCGCCCGGCGCGTCTGCAGGTACACCACAGCCACAGGCTACCGGCCCGCCGCCTGCCCCATCGTCGATGTTCTCGCTGAAGAATTCATTCGGGTTTGGCGATGACACGGAGCCTGTTTCTACACCCGCCTCTACTGTGGGGTCGTCGTGGCTGGGAGTCAAGGGCAAGAAACCTGCCGTGCAGCACTCGCCGCCCACGCCAGCAGAGCCGGAGGTATCGTTGTGGGAGCAGGTGACGCAGCAGAAGGCGAAGACGGGTCTGGTGGTTCCCGGTTCGGCCGCGGGTTCCGGCGCTGCGGTGGGCAAGAAAGCGATGCCCGCTGTGCCGTCGCCGCCGTCGCCTCCGGCAAAGGCAGCGATAGTGGTGGAGGATGTGGAGAAATCGGCGCCTGCTCCGCCCGCGGGGAAGAAGCAGACCAAAAAGCAGCGGCAGGCTGCGGTGAAGAAGGGAGGCAAGAGCGCGTTCGACGATGCCCCGGATCCAGAGACTGTAGATCCCGAGCCAGAACCTGCCCGTCCCGTCCCGCCTCCGGCGCCGGCGAACGGTAAGGGAAAGTTCACATCACAGGCCGTGTTCGCCGCCGACGACGCCGCCAATGGGAACGACGACGACGGCGAAGGTGCGATGTTCTCTGCTCCTTCCAAGGTGTACGGGGGACCTCCGCCAACCACCGCTGGGCGTAAGCGACTTGATTCGCTTTCGGCCTCAGGTGGGTGGGACATGGAGGGAACGTCCGCGTCAACGCCGCGCCCGGCGCCCAAAATTCCCGCGAATCTGCAGGCCCTCGCGGCCTCAATGTCCACGCCCCCACCGTTCGGGCTCAAGCCACTCATGGGCGGCGTCGCGCATACCCAGCCCTTGGGCGAGCGTCCAGGCGCTGCTGGGCTGAACAGCAGCACGATTCGAGCGCGGGGAGCGGCGACAGGGCAGAGTGGGAGTGGCGGGACGGCCCGGGCGCTGTGGGGGCTCTTCGGGGGTGGCTCGGGAGACGCCGCACCGAAGCCAGAGGCAGACCCGTGGGCGGTCCCGGGGTCGTTCGGAGGCGGAGATGAGGCGGAGGCGGAAGCGCAAGATGGGGATGATGGCGAAGGGGACGAGGCAGGTGGGGACGATGACTGGACGTCGATCAGTAAAGGATCTGCACCGGTGGAGAAGCCGCAGGCACAAGCACCTCCCGTATCTCTGGCGCAACGACTTCGTCGGGGATCCGAGGCGGCTGCGCCCTCCTCGCCTGCTCCTCGTGTTGCCGGCAAGACGGCAGTCCCCCCGCCAGCGGCCAGCAAGGTCGCGGTGGCGGCTGCCTCGAAGAAAGCGAATGGGAAGAAGGGCGCAAAGGGGAAGAAAGTTATGATCGAGGATGTGCCCGACGAGGAGACCGACAGCAGGGGCGAAGTTCTTCCTGTCGACTCTCGACATATCTTTGATGACGCTGAATCCAATGTTATCCTCGAGCCAAAACCTAGCGTCCCACCCGGCACATACGACTCTATCATCAGTTACACCGACGAGGAGAATGAACGCAAGCCCACCAAACCGAACGCGGCGGCCAATAGCTGGCCCGATGATGCGTGGACGGATGCTGCGGCGGCGACAAAGGAGACTAAGGAAGCCACTGCTAAGCATGAGAAGACCGCTTCTACGGGTGGTGGGGTGTGGGGTGCAGGCATCAATTCCGCTAAGAGCGCCTGGGGATCAAGCACTGCAGAGGTCGAGGAAGCAGCAGAGGAGCCAACGTCGTTCGCGTCGGCGTTTGGTAATGGTGGGCGTAATGGGAAAGGTGGCTCACAACCTGTGGCACCGGCGGCGAGCGCGTGGGGGCAGATATCTGGCAAAGATAAGGGCAAGGGCAAAGGTGTGGCGGGTGCCGGGGGAGGTGATGAGCCCGCGAAGCCCATGAGCAAAGCTCAGAAACGCAATAAAGGCAAATTATTCTAAGTCGCCGATTTTTGATTTTTGGTTCTGTTTTCTGTTCGTTGTATTGTCTGTCGTGCTCACTGCTTTTTTGTTTGTTGCTTTTCGGAATTACCCTCTCATTTGTATATGTAAGTGCCGCTGTGTGCATGTTCTGTAATACTAGTATGGACCTTTGTTATCTGTATATCAATGGAATTGACGATATTTCTTCACTTACTATATAAGCTGGCAATGTTGGCCATAGAAGGGAAGGAAGAGACAGATGCTGGTAAACCAATCTTCGACCGCGTTGTTTCAATTGAATGAACAACGTGTACACAACACATTGCGAAAAGGGACCGTCGACGCTTCAAAGAAGCTGATGATGCAATTCACAGGCTCAAATGAAATTAATTTCTATACAATCCCACACGCATTTGGAAAAACAACGAAGCAATAAGTATTTCAGATTTCAGCGCTTCAGCCATATAAAATCACCAGTCGTCCGCTCTGTGTCTCCGAGCTCTGTTCTATCAGCCGCTCCACCACTGCACTAACACTACATATTCTCAGAGCTTCTGAGAATGAATGCATGAGAGAATTCAGCTCGATCCAAGGCCGGCTTCTTGAAGCGAGGCAGCCACGAGGATAGCATTTTGGTTAATAACACACTCTTTGAATATATATTGACACGAGGCGATAAGGGAAGGCGTGCATATTCAAAGATTGCGCAACCTGTTCTCAGAGAACGCATACTGCGTAACCGAGTGCGTCGCACGTCCGTCCCAGATGGCTAAGTTCGAACGAAAAATTCGCGTGAAATAAATATATCTGTTCATGAGTAACATAACACAAGTCAGTGGCTGGAAGCGCTATCGCGGTGTGAGCGCAGCGACTTACGGCTCGTTGACGCTCGCAGGTCACAGAATAAATTGAAAACACCAAGGTTCTTGATATTCTGATTCTGGGAAACACGACGGCTACCCCTTTTAAGGATTGAATATTGAACGACTGTCGCGTCATGCATTTCAATCTGCGCACCCTTCATTTACATGGGTGAATTATGAGCCATGAAATAGCCTTCATCTTACACTCGATTTATGGATTCTATTTAGAAAAAGTGCGCCATGCCCACTATAGTAGATGGTACTACGGCAAACATGCGCTCCCGATATAGCACACGGCGCACGTATAGGTCACCGGAGCCGAAGCTCACCACTAGTTATTTTGCATGTCGAAATAAATGTAGGAGAGAAGCTCATAATATTTTGAGATCTCAGTAATCTAAGGTGAGCTCAAAGGGAAGAGATTTGGCCTATTATTTTGTAGGTGCCATTCGGATATCCATCAAAAGCCTTCGGCATCGGGATGGCGGACCCCAGCACGATCAATCGCTCAGGGAGAAATCCATGCAAGATGCGGACATCCAAACTGCATTGCATGAACATTGCGGCAGTAGACATATTACCCTGTGTAATATATGGCAAATAATCACGGCTAACAGAATGAGCAAATCGCCGGACATTCATTTAGGTGTACGATTTACAATTTTTACAAATTTTAAAAGGAGGAGTGAAGGCAGATAGGCTTTGAATAGGCTAGAGTAATTGATCCGGTAAGGTCATGCCACGCTATCCCCAGTTTTACAGGTACATACTGCATCATGCGCAGATTCAAAATGTGCGCGTTCGAGGTGGCAGCGCCCACGGGACTCGGGGTACACCTTACAGTAGCTGCCTGGCTATTTTGGACAGCCGGCTACTGACAGATTATGACAGTGAAATTTCGCACAAAACCCTGAAGATCAGTGCAGATATGTCTCCGAGTTAAATAAAATCGGCTTCGGGGAGGCGAATAGCTGGAAACGCCGTGGAAATGGACATTTTCTTGTCGCGTCGCGACATGAACGCGACTTTGGACGGGTTCTTGAGACTGCTCGGCCATGGCGATTATCCGAGTGTAGTGTATTGAACAGACTCACTGATTGACAAAGTCAGCTAGATGATATATACTATCCCGAGCGGAACAAAAATTCAGATAAATAGTTGTCGTTAATGGCGTTGTAAATTATCACTCCTCCCATTTTCTCGGTCTTCCACTGTTCTCTACCTTCACAGTGATATACTCTGCAATGTCTGCCTTCAATTTCAACTCTACTCCCATAGATGCACGGCTGTCCACCCAATCTGACAGCCTTTACAACGGATTCGATAGTGGATCGTCATTGTTCTTATTGACTTCGCTCATTGCCGCGGCAATCTATCTCAGTTCGAAAGTATTCTATCGCAGACCTCTCACGGACGACAAGGGGAACACCATACCGGATGGACCGACTGGTCTTCCCATCTTGGGTGTGTATATTTCGTTTGGAATTTTTAGTACCATTGACTGAAAGCATGCTCTCAGGCTCATTCCCCTTCTTGACGGACTACCCCGAACTGACGCTCGACTACTGGGCCAAGAAATTCGGCTCGCTATATTCCATCTGGCTCGGAAACCAGCTCTTCGTCATTGTGTCGGACCCACAAATTGTGAAAGACTTGATGGTCACGAACGGCGCGATCTTCTCTTCAAGGAAAGAGATGTATCTCAAATCCCAAATTATCTTTGCCGGTCGTGGGATCACGGCAACACCCTACAACGATAAATGGCGAGTTCTTTCGATGACCGAAAGATGAATCAATACTTACATACTTGGTAGGAGGACTCACCGCCGGTTGGCCACCACGTGGCTCAACAAGCCCGCCGTCGAAAGTTACACGTCCGTTCTCGACTATGAGGCCACTGTTCTTGTCCACGATCTGTACTACCACAGTAATGGAGGGAAGCTTGCTATCAACCCACAGCCTCACGCCGGACGATGCTCACTCAACAACATGTTGACAATTACATTTGGCATGCGTACCGACACCATCGAGCACCCTCTAGTCGCTGAGGCACTTCGCCTTTCGCGTGCATTCATGTCAGTTTCCTATTTATTTATTGGTCATTACATATTTACTGATACACTTTTAAAAACAGGAACTGTACTGGTCCCGTCTCCAACATGATCGATTTCGTGCCCATCCTTCAGAAACTGCCGTTCAACTTGCCATTGAAGACACGCGCTCAGCAGTTGCACGCCGATTTAGTCAAAACATATGGAGGCATGATCAACGACATTGATGGCAGAATGAAACGCGGCGAGCAGGTGCCTGACTGTCTCGTGAAGACGCTACTGTTGGCCCAGGAGGAGGAGGGACTAGATCATCTCGACATGGCAATTTTGTGCTCTGCTTTCATGATTGGCGGTGTGGAAACGGTATGTTTGTTTCATATACACTGATTTATATTTATCTTCTTGTATTAGACTGCATCTATTATGCAATGGTTCTCGGCGCTCATTCCCGCCTACCCTGAAATTCAAGCGAAGGCGCACGAGGAACTTGATCGCGTAGTTGGACGCAATCGGTTGCCGACAATTGACGATGAAAAGAACCTGCCATTTATCCATGCCATCATCAAGGTGAGTGTATCTGGGATTAATTGTACTCCTTTTACTCAACAATCCTACAGGAAGTTGAGCGCTGCCACAACCCATTCTGGCTCGGCACGCCCCATGTGAACAGTCAAGACTTCACATATCGCGGGCAATTTATTCCTAAGGATACTGTTCTCGTGCTGAACACCGTGAGTTTTATATTATAGATATCATGTACCTCTCACTTAATATACATTGTAGTACACCATGCATCACGATCCCCAGAGGCATCCCGACCCCCACACCTTCAACGTAAGTTACTCCAGTCCTAAAATAGACTCACGATTAATTTTGACGCCCAAAAATAGCCGGAGCGGTTCATCAACGACTCAACCCTGTCATCGGAATCTGCAAACTTGGCCAATCCCATGGAGCGAGACCACTGGATGTTCGGCGTCGGGTGCGTCATTTACACTTACCATTTCGTTTATTTGTATTCTCACCCTTTTTTATTTACTATTTCTGTAGCCGCCGCATTTGCCCGGGAATGTGGGTCGCAGAACGGGAGGTGTTCCTTGCCATCGCGCGCATGCTCTGGGCCTTCAAAATGGACGAGATTCCTGGCGAGCCAATCGATCTCAAGGAGTACGATGGTCTCTCGGGACGCTCTCCAGTACCGTTCCGCATCAAAATTACTCCTCGCCACGACCAAGTTGAAACGGTTCTTGGGCTCTAAAACTTGACTTTGTTGTCAAGATGGAAACGATCTCATACTTAGATCTTACATTATTACTTGTATAATATGTACATATTATCTCAATTCAAACACAAAATGTCTGTCGAACAACCAAGAGTTATTCGTTGCATTTCGGTTTTCCCATCAATACACTGGGTGTTTTAAGAATAAAAGAAATAAAAGAATTCAAAAAAGGAAGGAGATAGGAAGTTCGA